>BGZK01001259.1:0-180502 GCA_005406025.1 Eumeta japonica
AAATCAATTAGTTACATCATAGACTTGACATTGCATACTATTTTGCTCACGAAAGTTATATGCAATAAAGATGTTAAACAATGTATTTACAACTAACGAATATATAAAAAAAAACTGTAATATTCACAGCGCAATTATGCGAAAATGATTGTAAAAGCTCACAATACAGCGCATACACCAGTAGGGGCAAAATCTGCCCTCTCTAAAAGAACACTTTTTTTTAGTCAACTCTACATGTTTGTAATCCCTCCGACGCAAATTGATAAATTTCTATAACTAACTTGGCAACTTTTCAAGAGTCTCAATATTCCCCGGTTCTTTAATACGAACCTGCTGAGTTTCGCTCCGGTCTCCAGCCAGTCGTCTCGGCGTCGCCAAAAAGGGATAGCACTTCGCTATGCGGCGTCGAGGGAGAGCACGCGCTGTGGACCCACGTAGCTGAAGGTACACGCGGGGTTGGCGCTATTGTAAAAGTCATTATGTGTATGTATGTCTGTCATTACACAAAAGTCACTTGTGCGTAATATTGTACGTATTACTTTACTTTCTAAAACAAAGTTCAACGTGAATTTCGGTAAGAGTTGCCTGTTAGAAATCGTAACATAACGGAAAAGCGTTATGCCCCCTCCATGCAACTTTCTCTCTTCCTCTCTGTCTTGAAATTTATTGTTCTATATCTAATTTTTAATAAATAAACATTTTTTTAATATATTTTCTAAAATATTGAATGAGTTTTTTTTTTTTAGTTTATTCCTTACTTTGCTCTATTGATGTTAAAAACAAAACTTCGTTCCTGACGGGGGAACCCCGCCGCACGTTCAGATTTTATTTTATGTTTATTCAGCAAAACAATAAATGGAGCAGTGGATTAGGACATCCTTGCACTGTCGAGAAACAATAGCCTGTACCACAATGACCATCTCATTTGCAGATTCAGGCTTTCATTATATGAGTACAATAATAACGCAACCAACGCAACGTTTTTAATCGTCCATTTTATAACTGCAGTATACTTGCATTTATAATTTTGTTATCTTTAATTGATTACAATTATAAAACTATTAACTATTGGCTACTATAACATTTTAAAATTTTACTCTCATCATTTGTAATATGTACATCATATTTATGACAGTTCATTTTACTTTATAAAGTTTTTCAATATACTATAATTATTGTCAATACCGTATTGTTTTAATACATATTGTTATATATTAAATTTAGATCACTGAGAAGAAAAACTCGACCCTCACAACTTAAGGGAAGATAACTTGAATCCGAGAAATTTAGGGATCTAGTTTTCTGAAGGCTGTTCAGCACGCTGGACAGATTCGGATAGATAGAGATTTTCACGTTTTTTTTTTTTCAAGACAAACGCTTTTTTGTCTCGAGATAGAAGTACGTCTGAATTCGGATTCGCTCATTTAAAATGTCTATATTGCACGGTACGGACGTCTCGTGCTTACGTAAACATTTTTGTCGAGCAACATTGGATTAGCAGTGGACCGACTACATCATACCACAGCAGGGCCATGTTGACCGCGAAACAACAATTTTTTTCTATTAAGGGCCCTATATAGTCACGTGGTCAACTCCGTAAATACCAAATTTTCTTTATACAGATGCGTACTCATACAACTACAGATAGTTCCACCTTTTGGCCACCGCACCTCCTTGCAGTTTTATATTTTTACAAGGTCTAACAAATGGAGACTAGTGGCTAACGTTATTATTATTATACATATGAAACAATGTAGTTTGTATTGCGACAATTGATAATTGGTAGTAAATAATTACTGAAACAATTGAAAAAAATGCTACAATATACATATTCATTAGATTAGATACATTGTCGACTTTAGTGAAACATGTCAATCGTAGCCACAAACAATCGGGTACCCATTGTAGAATATATGTATATAGGTTTTTCAAGTAATTTTAAAAAATTTTGCTATCCGTCTAACCTGTTTGTTTAGGTTATTTTCGGAACAGCTAAACTGATTACAATAAGACGTTCAGTGGATGTTGGAGGAGCATTCTGGAGTATATTTAGGATTCCTGCATGAATATTGAAAAACACTTACAAATTAAATAGTTTATGGAAATTGAATTAAAATGGTGGAAATGAAAGTGGAATCGGGATCGACATCGACAGTAAAACCGGAATTAGGATCTGAATCGAAACTAAATCGAGGATGAATTCATCACGGGGCATAGTAAAGGAGACATATGTCATCGGGCGATATAAGATCTGTAGACATTCGTTTTGTGTCGCGCGGGTGGAGCCGAGGGTAAAATCTATGTACAATAAAAATTATCAAAGAATTCTGTGAGAATAACTATGAAACCTCATAGTTTTATTGATTTCAATAAATTTTAGTATGCAGCAAGCTGAAAACTAATGAAAAGATATATTATACGTTTTTTGGGTTGCGCGAGAATTACTAAAAACTTTTATAATTTAATCTTCCAATTTTGACAAGTAAATGATACTGTTGAAAATGAATACCTTAAATTCATTTCTGCACTCACACGTACACAAATAATGCCCATTTTTAACTCATTTTAAAATTAAACATAAAATTAATTAAGTCATTTTATTTCTTACAAGTAATGTAACGAATTTTTTTTCCTCATTTTTTTTATATATTTTGAGATTTACTAGTTTAATAAAATAAAATTTAACGCAAATCACAGCATAACGAAATAAATTTGTACAAAATTAAATTAATTTCGCTTACTCCCATGCAGAATGTATAATTACTGTATCAGACGTTTCTGGAAAAATATCAGTTACAAGCAGACAAAAGTGGCATGCAACGATCAACTGCATATTGCTCTCAAGATAAATCGTATGACAAAAAGTCACCGTATGGTAATCACTGCGTAACCAAATTCCAAATACCGACCTTTTTGATAAAAATGTATATCACAATATGTTTTCTCTTATATATTTACTTAACCAATAGACAGGTTTGGTTTATTTAGTCCGCTATATTTTTTTTTCTGTGTCAAAAATAATTAGTTTAATACAGTTTCAGGATTCAAGAACAGATCAGGATATAACACTCTCTTCCGAAGCAAACTCTGCTTAAGTTAATCTACATAAAATTTGAATTCTAGAATTGATCACGAAGACTCTGGAATTAGATAAAATAAGTAAAATAGAAGTAAATGAAAAAAATATTGTAGAGATATTACCTTACAACTAACTTTCCGTCTACGGCTTCACCACCGGGACTAACCTTCTCGCGTCTATACCGATCATTGCGTTGACGTGTGTTTATTTTTCGTTTGTAAGTACCTGATTTTCCGATACCATTTCTGTAATGAAAATTGATACACGCCCCTCCACAAGATGCAAGCAATTTCTTTGAAATGTCCTAAATCAGAAAATTTATCTAGTCATGAAAATATGACAAACATGGAGTCACCAGAGATAATTCTCATTCCTACAAACGTTCAGCCGTAGCTCCGTTATTGTGAGCGGGGTTATTTTAATAGTAGTTGTCGCGTCTTCTCGCCCTCCCTTCCATGCTGTCTGTAGTGCGCTCTCGGTCACATTCTCACTGCTGATTTATGTCTTGTTATGTTCTTAATTAAACTGAACTATAATGGTTCTAAAAGAAATTCTTAACATTTCTTTTAAAATTAATAGAACAAGGCTAATAGAATTATAATAATTTCATTGAACCTTAACTGTAGAACTCTTAAATCTTGAGGAAACCTACGTATTTTTTATTAAATTCATCTATTACAAGCCAAATGTCATTAGGACAGCTCAAATTATCAAGTGCCTTTTAAGTTCACAGGACACAACCACGGAACCATAAACCTCTCTAAACGGTTGCATATTGATTAAAACAAATTTTTGAAATTTCAAAGAAATTGGTAAAATTGATGAGTTTTTAGTAAAACTTACGCATCCCTAAAATGATATTTATTAAAATTAGTTTTTAGCTGTTTCCATAACGAATTTTATTGAAGTAAGACTGTAAGAGTTCTTAGTAATATTCACATTAGGAACCCTAAAAATATATCGTATATCTTTTCATTAGTTAACAGCTATCTTATTTCCAAATTTGATTGAAATCGACTAAATTATAAGGTTCTTTAGTAATTCTCACGGAACCCTAGAAAATTTATAGCATATTATACTTCCACTATTTTCAGCCACCTTTATACAAAATTTTATTGAAGTCCCACTGTGATTGACTCAGCCTTTTTGAAAATACCCCGAATAATCAATCTGTTAAACCAAAAAATTTGAAAAGATTATTTTGTCTTCATAAAACCTTGTCCTGATAATTACGGACACAGCAAAAATAAAAGAAATCAGGCAAAGCGGTCCAGCTGTTTTCAAATGACGATTTTGCATACAAGCGCAATTTCATTTTTATTTACATAGAGAAATTGATATTCGTACTAGTTAAACAGAGTAATTGTGTTTTTGATTAAAATATTTCTTTATCTAATAAATCGTTAGTCGCTAAAGTAACGGAAAGCGCTCTATTTACAAATATGATTTAACGTTTCAAATATATTAGAGATTGCTTTTTAGCGCTAAAGCGCTTAAGTATTACACTTGGCTCGTAATTCGCAAAATATCGGAAATCAGTGACATATGCATACACATAAATATGTCGTGGCGTTTCGCGCAAGACAAGTTCACGCTCTCGCAGCCAGAGGCACACTGACGCATATTAAACAAAATGATGCTGCGCAATGCGGAATTCAGTGAAATGTTCCACACTAGGGCATAACCGATTATATTCATACATCGCCGAAATTACAGTTTGTTTTTTTTTTTATGTTAACGTATAAAAATTTTTATACCTAGAGAAAACAATAATTTGACTGCCGTTATTTATTTATAAGAAAAAACGCATCATGACTTTGTGGTTCATGTCATTAATATTAGTTTAAATTAAAACATAATACTAAAACTCTGATTTTTTCTTACTAATCAAAGCAATAATAATATTCATTATTTTATAATAAATATTTTATAATCAAAGCAATAATAACAACAATAATAAGCGAAAATTGTTTCCGCATTATTTTATCACAGAGTACGTAATATTGCAAATCGTAAACCTTGTTTTATGCATTTTTACATCACGTGACTATAAAGGCTTCTTAACGACAGCTTCTTATTAACTGACTGACGTCACGGAAAAAGGTTAACACGAACGATAAAAGCTCCGGCGCACACACGTCATGATGACGTGTTAATGAAGTTGAAAATATTGTTCTACCCGCTTTTTCTTTCCTTATCGCCCCTTACCCGCCCCGCTCACGATACATGTGCATATAGGAACGTCGCTGTAGCGGACGCTTCATTTTCGCTATGACCGCATAATCAATTACAGAGCGCCACAGGTGTCATCCAACAGTTTTGAAAAATACGTGCGCGCGAAACGAGCGCCAGCAGGACCCCAGGAGCGCCCGGACTACAGCCGCCAGAAGCCAGGCGTCGTGACTCCCTGTATTTCTCCTCTACGCCTTCAACACATACAGTCCACTTCGCCTCCAACGCACCCCATACAGGTTCTAGCAAATGTGAATATACACATAAGGTACAAAAATATTTTTAAAAACGTAGAACATAAAACGCCACAATCCTTCATCGAAAGAACAAGAGAGTATTGATTTATACCGAAATATTTATTTATTGTTAAAATACTTAAATAAAAAAATAAAAAATATATAAAAATTTTAATGAGTTATAACTATCGAATTATAAGCCATTAAATATTGTTTACTGACGCTTTCTTTTACGAAGGAGTAAATAATATATATTTTATATGACGCTGTTTAGAAATGATGTATTCAACCTCTTACTTATTCTTCTCTCCGTGTAATCGACAATTTCAAATGTTAATGGGTATTATTTTTAAGTTATATAAAAACTAATGTCACTGCGCATTTTATCTTAAATATAAAAGGTTTTAATTACTGTATTAAAAAGACCTATAAATACTTCTGAACGTTGATTAACAAAAACAAAGTCAACAAACTTTATATCAGACTTGACGTCTTCGAAATTTAGTCAATTGCCTATTGTTCGTATCTGAAATAACACCCATACATAGACACATCGTTGACAATTAGTTCTTGTTGATGGCTCATTTGCTTTTGTTTCATTCCAATAATTTATTATAACAATTTTAACTAGTTAACTAATAACGGATCATACACCAGAAACTATTTGTACCGGCATGTACAATGTTCAAACGCACAAAACGAGTTAATTAGCAATGTTCAGTCTACTAAATATTATACACATAATATGTTATATTCCAAAATGTTTATGTTGCCAATGCACTCATATAAACGTCATTCTTAGTACTTTTTATTTATTTAGTTATCTTGGAATATAGCATATTTTTCACTATTTACTTATACAAAAAGAATGCAATATATATATAGGACTGTATGTGTTTGAAGGCGTATAGGAGAAATATATATAAAGATGAATACGTTCTTGCATCCTTCATTGGACTAATTACTAACGACATAATGAAAACTACTGAGATGTGAAGCAATTGAGACATTTATCCTCATTTCGTCAAATAATGTATTCCATGTATGAATGCTTTTTGTTTCCACAGTATTATATCGCTAAAGTTATTACGGTAGTTGGCCCAATTTTATGCTATTTGTCGTTTTTCTACGAAAGTCGTAAGTGTCAACCGAGTTCTTGATTTCAACCGTTAAGTACACGTGCCGCTGTTGTCGTTATTTTTATAGGTGTTTCCAGCTTACTTACAGTTGCGTACAGTCCTTTTTATAATATTATTTTATGGTTTGGATTTTATTAAATATAAAAATAATGCCAAGTATTTTTTATTTTTTTTGTTAAAGCATTTTGCCAGCAGTTCGAGGAGATTCTGTTGAGATATGGAATTATAATAGCCCAAAACTTTATTTTCGATATATATTTTTCCTCCAAATGAAAAAGAAACATTAAATCTATTATATATATATACTTTGTATTTATATGCTATACAGAAATTTGTACGTATAGATACTATCTACAAATACATGCATAAATTTATATTAAATTTTACATTGAAAAATATATACTTTCATCAGGAATCGAATTAAAACAGCGCAATGTTGGCTTTTTATTTAAGACACTGCGAGACCCTATCAATAAAATCTTCATTGGAAACATGTTTGATGGTTTCCCGTCGCCTAGCAGCTAAGGCGCTTACACGGAACGGGAGTCACAATGGTTTTGAATCTCGATAAAGCGACAAATCGGTAAATTTATCGCATCTGAACTTCTGCGTCGTATTCCCTCACGGCATTATCTAATCGTTCATAAAACAGAAAATCGTGGCACCAAAGATATTTTGTGGATTATCCTACTATTAACCAAAATAATAGACTGCTCACGTTATTTCCATTTCGAAAGTCAGGCGCTGTAGTAACGAAATGATATGGATTAAGGCCACAAAGATATTTAAAAGCGAATCATAAATTCACGCTCGTTAAATCAACTACGCCGGCGCCCGCGGGTTGGCCATGTTATGTGCCCGGCCGGAGCGCCCGGCGCACGCGATTGCGTGATTCCGTAGTTTAGGCTTCAACGGACTAATGAACGATAATGGTCGCAGTTACACCCCCGCTGTCCGTGATCCCTTATCTATATTAATTTCTATTATTAGGCGGCGCGCGCGTCCCGCGTAATGTTTCGTCCGAGAGTCGTCGATCATAATCTATCATAATCAATGCGGTGCGGGGAAACGTAGCCTTTTTCATTGCTCGCGGAATCTCCGGCGCCGCGTCGTGCGCGGCTCGTTGGCGGAATACATTTAGCCACGTGTATGAATTCGTGATTTTTGTTCCGGTCTGTTTGTTTAATGATTCATTTCCTGTTTTGGTGACCTGCTTTTCCGTGACGTGCTCGTACCGTGTTTCACCAAATTTTCCGATGAAGTAAAATTTAGATACCATTTAGTCACGAATATAATAAATAGCCTTTCAAGCTTGTGCCGATAGTTTTGACCACTGCTCGAGATGTTCATCACATGATCGGATGGATTAAGTGGCGGTACCGAAGCAGCAGAAGCAATTAAAGATCTAGCATTGCCTTAACTGACCTGTCCGGACAGTATACGCATATGCATTCTCATATACATTTAGTACCATAAAAAGGCAACCATAGAACAGGACTTATCAGCAACTCTAAATTTTAAACTTGTTAGTGTTAATAATAACGTATTTAATACAAAAAAGAAAATTTTCTCTTAATCTAAAACTTACCAAACTAACTTACGACGATATACTGATTATATAAATAGTTCAAAAACAAGGACATTCACAAAAGTAGATTTATAAAACACACTGAGCTATGACGCCGGTACAGTGTTTTTAAAAGTACGTATTTGGTTAAGCTGAAAGAATACAATGATATAAAGCATCATTAAAAAAAACTCCTTGTCTGTAAAGTCGGTTCACGGACGGTAATTTGACGTGACAACGGCAAACATTACAGTAATACAGAATACAGAATGACACGAGGAGAAAAGTTAATAGTTTATACTATCAATTATATGAATCTTCATTATTTTTCAGTCAATTGTAACATAACCTATCATTACTGCTCTCGCCGACCGAGGATATCTTTTAAATAATAAAAATAAAAGAAATATTAATGAAAAGATTAAACACATGAGCTTGAACAATGAGATTTTTAAATGCAAGAATTACTTACCATTATTGTCGCAATATTAAACACATGAAAATCACAATAACATTTCACTTCACTTTATAAACATTTGACGAAAACAGTTCACGTGTATCTTTTGTGCTAGGATGATCGAGTGGAGGGGAGATAGATGCAGCACGAAACGAACCGAGCCGACCACTCGAGCCTCGCTTGCGGAACGGGACATCGGGCGTAACGGGACAATGACGTCAACTTTTTCGTGCATGCAGCCCGTAATATCGAGTTATTAGACGTTGTCACGTCAAAAATAAATCTTTACTAAACTCTGTTACCCACATACTTTATACATAAGCATTTTCAATGAAAAAACCAAAACAAATTGCAACTTATACTTACAAAAAAATTTCATATTTAATTTTGATTGATATTTTTGACGCTTTCTACAAACCTAATATATTTAGGTCCGATTTAAATACTTACTTTTTCAACGAGCTAAATTCTTGATACTCCTTTGTTCTGTCTTCTCTTCAAACGACCTATTGACGCAAGGACGTCAGTAGCGGGATACGAAACTGTTTATCTTCCCAAATAGAATACAGACGCCACGCCGGCACCGAGCGACTTGATTATCTGGCTTCACGTGCAATCACCATATCTCGACACTCCAAATGAAAATTTGTTATTAACATTATTTTATTACACCCAATATACATACATATTACAATAGACGGGTCTACCACACTTTATTCTTTTAATATCAGGGAACGGTTGAAATAAACGCGTGAGTTCAAATCTCACGTCTAGTATTTCAAATTAAAGAGTGATTCACTATATATAGAAACCGTCAAGACCTCTCGGCGAGCGCGTCGCTCTGCCACTTCTATTAAGCTCTTTTGATTAAAATTTATACCAACACATAATATCCGTAATTTTATCACCACAATTTTTTTGTTCACAATTTTGACCAAAGTTGCGGAAAAACAATTTTCATCTACCCCCTCGAGGTACAAGTCGAATGACTTCAAGCACTCAATTGAAAAATACCACGTATTATTATCATACTTTTTAGTAGACCATTTTTTATATTGTAAACCAGCATACAGGTTAGCACACAGCTATTAGTAGTACATATAGTTAGCAGTTTATCTAAAAATATATTAATTAATTGATTTATTTTCAATACCAGGAAGTATAAAATCGCTTACGTGCGTTCCTTTTTTTTTAATTATTCCATTTTATGAAAATGAAAAATCCTTCAAGGAATTGTCGCCGTTCGGGCTCGCGGTTCACTAGTTGCCTCGAGTGCGGGGGGCGACCAACAAGCCATATATTATTCATCGCTCGTTACCAAGAAACGCTTTATGCTGGGAAGGGCGAAGAGGACTCGCGAGCCCGGCAAGTCTTAATAAACTTGTCGACAGAATTATGTACTTCGCCCAAATACGCCGTAGCGGGGCGTATGCGGCCATAAACTATGTAGAGGCGCTCAACATCGCTTGGAGTTTAGCCAGTCGGCGGCTTGACCTGCCAAAGTTGGTTCGTTGAACCTTTGGAACTGTGCGGCTTTTATGTTTCTGGAAGGAATATTGCCAATACATTGACCTTATTTTTAGGGTTCCAAGCCAAAATAGCAAAAACGGAACCCTTATAGTTTTGTAATGTCCGTCCGTCTGTCCCTCCCTATGTCACAGGCATTTTACTTAAAACTATGAGACGCACTTTGATGAAATTTATAGTACCTTGTATAAGACGCTACTAAGCTTTGTGGTTAAATAACAAAAATAAATATTTCTAGGAGAGCACCCCATACATGTCAAAGAAGCTACAGTCAATAGCCTAAAACAAACAATTCCGCGTCGAATATCTCATACGATAGTTTTAATTGATGTCCGTATAAAGCAAAAATTGATTTCGTTATACGCATCTCAGTTAAATTGCATTTTTTTAAATTAAAACTTAATATTTGATTCTTTTTGAATCTACTTATAATTACCAAGCGATCCAGAGAAATATTTGCTTTGGCGAATAAGCAAATGGAGAAATAAGCGAACAGCGATATAATACTATAAATTGATATCAAATATTAAAAACAACCTTATTCGACGAAAATCTGTGAATGCCTCCATTAACGCAAATGAGGAGAAGTACATCACACATCAGATTATAAATTCAAATGCGAATAATCACGATGATTCCATTTGATATCGTATCAAGCCCCTCGCACAATGGAGGCTTTTAGAGAATTTCCACATTCCGGCTATAGCGTTTTGTATCTTAATGCGTACGCGCCGGGATCAAAAAACGAATGGGATGGAACCAGATACATAATGAGGGCTTTGTGTCCTAAATCTTTCAATTCATTGAATGGGAAAATAACAACATGAATAGGGAAAATCTCTTGAAGTATTTTTTCTGTTGTACAAAAGTGAAGACGAACGTATTCGACCGGCCGAATGCGAATTATTACTTCGCATTATTGATGTGTTTTCTTCAGTAAAATACCAGTGTTTTTTTACTCTTGAATGATAATTGATGACAATAACTCTAATGAAGAGATTCAATATTCAATATTGATATCCAAAAATGAAATACAAAATTATTCGTATATTCATTCATGCATGTGGGCGTATGTTCGTGCGTGCGGATTTGTTGCGTGAGGGCGTGCCTGTGTGTGTGCGTACGTGCGTGTGCACGTTTGCATGCGTGTTTATATATGTATATTGCGTGTGTGTGCACACGTGGGTATGTGTGTGGGTGTTTTACATAGCGCACGTTTGTTGTAAACACCCCGTTATTTTTTTCAGATTGACATACGACCAAGACACCTTCGAATAAGACGATTATGATAGAAAAAGACAGATGACATAGATCCCAGCTCATTAACATTTTTGTCTTTCAACTTTGTTCAATAGTTGTAATCTAAATACATACATAAAATCTTTATTTTTTTTGTATAGACAAGATTTTCTGTATCATCACCAATTCCAATCACCTTCCCATTAGGGTGGTAAGCTCCTTTGGTCTTACGGTGAGAGTAAAGGAGTTTGGTCACGGTGAATGGAAATGAATAGTTATGGGTAGCGAATACGTGAAAAATATATATATTCACATATTCACCTGTCCTTTTCTAACTTATGAGACCTTCTTGAAATGATCTAGAAAACTCCAAAATGTATTCAACTGTTAAAATCGATCCGGATTGTTCTAGAAGATTCTAAAAATATTTGGAACATTTGGAACAAGTTATTAACAGAATATTCCAGAGCGCTTGTAAAATCGCTCTGGAATATTCTGGAAGGTTCTAAAAAATTCTGTAATGATCTAGAAAGTTCCAAATGTCCGCAACTTTAAAATCAATTTAGAATGTTCTAGAAAGCTTTAAGAATTATCTACAAAGTTCTAAAATGTGTGCGACTGTTACAATCAATCTAAAATATTCTAAAAGGTTCTAAAATTTCTAAAATGATCTGGAAAGTTCCAAAATATGTGCAACTGTTACAAAAGATCTGGAATATTCTGGAAGGTTCTAAAATATTTCTGGAATGATCTAAAAAGTTTCAAAATGTGTGTAACTGTTAAAATCAATTTGAGATGTTCTAGATACAATGACTGATGAACAAGAAAGCATCAATTTTTATACTGAATTTTTAGATTCATTAAATGTTCCAGGAATGCTATTACACTGTCTTAAGTTAAAAGTTGGTTCACCAATTATTTTATTACGATATCTGAACTCGCCGAAACTGTGTAAATGGTACGACACTCTGCATCAAACAGCTACAAAATAACATCATCGACGCCAGTATAATGACTGGTAAAGAAAAAGGACAGATAGTATTTATACCACGGTTATCTTTAATATCAAATGGATTGCCCTTTACTTTTAAATGCTTACGATTCCCGGTGAAGTTGTCTTACATCAGGACTATCAAACAAAGCACAGAGACAAACATTCCAATACTGTGGCGTTGACTTAGAGGAACCATGCTTAGCGCACGGCCAATTATATATCGCATACTCACGAGTAGGTTCACCTCGAAATTTGTTAATTTACAGTCCGGACAATAAAACTTTAAATATAGTCTATAAGCAAGTATTGTGAAAAGAAATTAAAAAAATATAACTAAAATAAAAAGTGTAAATATATAATATGTAATATGTATATGAATAAGTAATATGTATAATACAGTATGTAATTAATTGCGTAAATAAAATAGAAATTTTCTGTTTACTAAGGTGTATCTTATTTTAACTTACAATTATTTCAATTTGTTAATTAGTTAATTAATTTGATATACTCTATAAACACTGTATGTTTAAGAGTCAAATAAGTCTTTTAATATCTAAGATAGAAATTTATAGTATATACATTTAAAAATGGATCATTAGTTATTTTTCATACCCTAAACATGTAATTTATTTTAACCCAAGCAACGCTGGGTTTCGCTAGTAAATATATATATATATATATATATATATATATCTTTTGTCATGTTCTTCTCCACACTATAACCAAAAAATACAAGAAAAATTATTTTTACATTATTCCACTTATTAATTTATCAATAAGATATTTTTATTATTTGCCATCCAATGTAATAAGAAATAGTCGCTCGAAATAAAAAAGAGCTTTCAATCTTATGAAAGCTTCTGATCCGGTGACTGAGACTTGTGGCTTCGTTTATTATAATAAAGAGGTAAGTATATACCTGACTCGTAAGAATTGCTATATCTTTAGAGTTTCCTTTATTTGTCATTTTTAATTACTTTTGCCTGATTACGAAATTTGAAGCAGCAAGTGCTTTTTGACAGGTTATGATGCTCTGGGTGTACGTACAGGTGACACCTTTCTCTATATGATAAATTAAATATATTTAACTTATATCATACCGTTAAATATTATTTCCTAATTAAATAATAAAATACTTAGGACGTCGCTACTTAGTTAATTCGTAATTATTTAATCATCAGTTTTACATGTACCTACCTATTTAATTTTTCCTTTACTATCGTAGTAAAAGAGTATTATTAAATGTTCATATTGTATCAAATTGAAGTACAGTTGAATAACAAAATAAAAATGAAAGAATAAATACATATCATTAAATAGAGACATTTTTGTAATGATTAGAAAATCCAAGCCGGCCAAGCTCGAGTCGGATTCTCACACGAATAGTTCCGCACTATCATACAATATTGATAACTGTATACCTTTTTTAAATTGTTAATAAAAAACGTAAAGAAATATTAAGATAGAACAATAAAAACACGTTTTTTTGTATGAAGGACTTTTTTAATGTTTAACTTTATTTTATATTTATTATTTGTTTTCACAGTAATACATATTGTCTGAATATTTCAAGCGTTTGCCTATCGCCATTATTAAAATCAAGTAAAAACTCCGAAAAAACGTTTCTTATATGAAGAGCTCCCCTTTCAATTTTTAATTTAATGTTACTTTTATTATTTGTTTTTAAATGAACTATAGTAATACACACTATGTCAACATTTAGAGTCTCTCTATTGTCATTATTAAAATAGAGCAATATATGCCAAAAAACGCCTTCAATTTATGATTCAATTTTATTTTATTAAGTATTCGTTGTTATAAATGTAAAAGAAATTCACACTCTGATAATTACGACTGTCTTCTTATTACGGTTTAATATATATAACATGCTAGCCAAACAGAAAAAGGACAGTGGAGGCTTAGTAATAGGGTCCCGTTGACACTCTATTTATATAGAACCCTAAAAACGGAACACGTGTATAGCATTAGTGCTAGAAGAAAACAATTTACATCCCTTGTTAAGCAGTATCTCAAATCAACATAGTTAATCCAGCTTCTGAAAACGAAAAAAAAATGGTCTTTTCTTTATTCCTTTAACAGACTTAGAAATGTTAGAAATTTACAAAATTAGAAAAAGCAAACATTGAATATGTAATTGGAGAACAATGTGACAGCGGAGATGAAATAATTAATTTGGTAGTTCGAATTAGTTTACACCGTCAGTCTCCTGCAGCCCAATTCTGCAAAATTATTGCAATTGAATCTGTATCTTTTTTATCTCAAAATAGATAAACCGACGTTTTCGGAATTCTGTAAAATTGTGATACAAATCGATGAATATCGACTCGTTATCGCACCTACCAGTTCAATCCCGACGCATCCCAATGAATGAATTGTCTATTCTGCTAAGCAGTTTTACATTGCGTTCGATGGATACCATTTCTGTCAAAACACGATACCACGAGTTTTGTATTAATCACTGACGGTCGAATAGCTTAAATTAACCTACTCTAAGACTTATTTTTATGTCAATAATTAATGTAAGTATAAATTGTAATGTTTCATAAATACTGTTTTATAGAAATGTATTCCTGGATTCTGACATTTAAGTACATGCAGTGTGTTTCTTTCTTCTTTTGAATTCCTAGATCATACGAAGGTGACTTTGGAATTGTGATGGAATTTTTGCAGCTTGTTGTAATAGATTACAAAAAAATAATAAAATGTGTAAATACTTATTAAAAAATAAATACCGCAAAAAAAAATGAAAAACCTTGCAATATTTATCTAATTTTATATTTATTGATGTGTCTTTGATCTCCTTGCGTTATAAATATAGTCTGTGAGTATTTTAACTTAAAAATTTGAAAGATGGTTGACCCCGATGGCTATCACTGAAACTTTTTACTACTTTCGAGCTCAAACTATTCAAAAATAAAGAAGCAATAAATTATCGATATCATTACGTTTACGATACCGATTTCGGTACTTTTTCAAGTTTTTCGAGCTCAAAAATATAATTTTGATACGGTTTGAGCCTTTCTAGTTCAAAAATTTGTCTACATACAAGACGCTTTTTAGTTTAATTTTTCAACTGCTATATCCGAACGCGTTGTTTGATTTTTATTTCAGATTATCTTCTTTATGGCATCAGACACATTTTTATAAACAAAAAAGATGACCAAGTATGAACATCAATTCATCGTGAATTTCACATGTTACTTTGAAAAAAACCTTCATTCAAATTTCCCGTTAATGATGTTTCTCGAACACACCCGCCGATTTTAATATAGTATGGGACATCAATGTTGTTTTTTTTAACATAAGAGCTATTAGTAGTTAGATTTTGGAGTTTATCGGTATAGTAACTTAATAAATATTCTGCACAAACCTTTCTTCAATATTTTATACGTACAGACATCACTTGAAAAATGGTCAAAATAAATTCCTAGGATCGTAAAACGTCGTAAAATCTGGTCTGTTTTGACGGAAAACAGTGTCCTTCCAAATTACGAATTTTTTATGAAAATCAATAAAAAATAATATATTTTAACATTTCAACTATGACTTCTATCGAACACGTATTTATTTATTCAATTTTGATCTGGTTTATGGCATTTCACGTAATTTTTCTAAGCAGATAAAGATGACTGAGTACTTAACATAAAGTATTTCCCATGTATTTTGAAAAAATCTTTTTTGCGAAGCTTCGTTAACCATATCTCTCAAAAAAAATAACCGATTTTGTTGCAATTTCCGGCGATCGGCTTTGTTTTTTAAGGAAAAAAACTGGATAATTTTTCAATATGTCGGTAGAAAAATTTACAAAATATTATGAAGAAAGACTTTTTAAAAATATTTCCCCAACGATATCTTTTAAACGGATAAAATGTAAATCAATCCAACTATTTATATTTCAACTGTTTGGGGAAAAGATTTTCGTATCAATTGGTAGAGTGATACAAAAGATATTTGTAAAAGTCATTTTTCTGAAAGCTTGAATTTTGATATGTCTCAAAACTTGCTAAAAGTTACGAGAGGCTTACAAACACCATACAAATAAAACTTAAAAAGTTATTCATGTTTTGAGTTTTTACTGGCTGTTAATATTATCAAAACGATGTCGGTCCGCCACAAGTGAATAAACCGATCCAGCTTCGATCGCAATATTATCGTTAGCTGCATGCCATTCGAAAAGGGATTCAAATTGATCTTGATACCGCAATCAGTGTACATCGATGTGATTCAGTTTTAACAGAATCTTGCTGCTGGATAGTGTTATTCGCGATAGTGGTCTTCGCTTCCGATCGAAGCTTACTAATGCGTAATTTTAAACGTAAATCATCGATTAACTTCGTAATCGCTATAATATTACATTACCAGCCCCTCATATTGAAAATGCTTTTTGTTTGCCAGAACCTAATAATTTTACGTTTCCTCGAGAACCGAAAATAATTGGTAAAACTTATCGTAAAAAATTGTGATTCGTTCGATACAATTGTGTAAGAAAAGTCTTTTTTTTTAAATAGAAAAACGTGCTTTACCTAATCAGCGTTCTAACGAACGCCGGCACACTGTTAAAAAACACGAGCTTTGTCCAGTTAGTGCGGCCCCGGGGAGCGGGAGGCTTTGTAGGATTTCCTGGATTTTCACGGCCATTTGTACCGATCGTAAAAGTTCAACGGACATCTAATGAGCGGGATAAACTCTGCTTTGGCTTAAGTCCAAAGTGATAGATGACCCGAGGCGACGCGAAAGCTCCTTTAGCAACGGCATGCAAAGAAAACATTTGTCCGTGTACAGTGTACGGTCAGAGATCAGGGCTGGGGAGTTGATTGTCGATGATCAGTAGTTGTTAGATATTCTTTAGGTTTAACTAATACTTTCATTACTATTCACGAAATTTGTGTTTGTTCAGATATAAGCATATTTTGTGGTGCAAAATATGCTGACCGACCCAGAGCATTGAAGCTACAGGTGTGGGAGATTCTTATATAAATATACATTTATGACCTGTCTGGGAATTCGTCACTTAGCAACATAAAGTGGTGCGTCAGAAAATTTACAGATTCGGTTTAGATTACAGAATTACAGATTTTAGATTACATAAAACTGATAATTTAAGCCTGTTTGACCGATTTAAAAAATTAAGCCCTTAAGCGAATGCAATTGGAGATTCAACTTTGTATCGGAGTTACTTTAATTACCAAATTAAAGAAATATCTAACAATCGAATTGGAAACTTTGAATATACTTCAATTCAGACAAAGTCATAAAGTCGGATTCAGACTTTCGACTCGAGACAATGTATTCGTTTAAAAAAAAAACGTTAAAATATTTCAGTTGAAGATGAACTATTTTGCTCGAAAGCGTTTTTAATGTTATTTAAATGAAGATAAAAGTTAGCTTTAGACTAATATTTGCAAATTCTTTGGATTGGCGATAGCTAAAAGCGAGGCATTAATTAATTTAAAATACTTAAGTCTGTAGAGTAATTTTAATATTAAAATTTCTAAATTAATGACTGTGAAAATAAATGCTTAACTGAAAAAACTTCAGAACGTGTAAGATTATTTTTTATCAAAAATCTCTATCAATATTTAGTAATAGATAACGTTATATAGTGATATTAATTTAAATGATTATAACATAATGTTAGAAATTATTCTATAGATAACCAATATCGTTGTAAATCAAAATAAATAAATTTAGTGTAGTTTTGGGATTGGTTTTTATATAATGATGTTAATCCGTCATAATATCATCAATGTTATTGACGTCATACTACCACCATGGCACAAACACACTAGATGGCGACTGATACACCTATGATGGTACTTAGTAAAAATAAAAGTCAGAAACCTTTTCGAATAGGGTATTGTTGAATAGATTTTTGATAATTATTCCAAAATTTCCTCAAAGTCTCTATATTTCATAGAATAGCTTGGAAACAATGAGGCATCAAACTACTTACAATTTACCTACAGTCATCGATTATTAACAGATTGTCTAATGTTGATAGGTTATATTTCCATTGTATTTCCGATTTTTTTCTCTAGTACTTCTGCATGTATATCGTTGAAGGTAATAACCAAAATTCAGGACGAGGACCGCTTTTATTCAGTAGACAGACAAGATAAATAAATTCAAACTAACTAATTAAATAATATTTTATCTAACAATTCGTTTCGACTCCGTTGTTACGTTGTACTCTAATTACATTTCCACAATTTTCTTTTTCATGTTTTCTGGAAGACATTTTGTATAATAATAGTATTCTACCTTAACTGTAACTTGATATAAAATCTCTCCTACAATATAATATATTAATAATAAAAGTGTTTCATGAACAGCGTTATTTATACATTTTATTATTTCAACAGTTTTGGGAGGCCTACAGCAATAACAGAAACTATGAGATTAATTTTATATTATTGTAAGGATTGTCCCCCGGGATCTCTTATTAGCACCTGTTTGGCGGCTTTATATTTCTTTATATTTGAAGGCACCTCAGCAGAAATGGCGGAGGGGCGCCGACACGAGTATCGATCCAGTGACGGTATAGACTAATTTTTGAACAATATTACTAATTTGAATAGATTAGTTTCTGAACGTGACACCGAACGCTTAAGTGACAACCGTCACTTATGTTCGACCGACTGAAAAAAGCAGCGTTCACAATGTACCTCTATTAAGTGACTTGTTGCCCGAGCGATATGACGGGTCCACCGTAAACCGAGCTGCCGTGTTGAACTTGGGACTTTAAATCCGTTTAAATCAGAGAATTTTTTCATTGTTTTATCATAATTTTTATGAGATAACCAATAATTATTGGTTTTTCTCTAGCATTCTATTATTCTAGGATACGCTGTTATTTCACAAATTCGGCTGCGAGTGGTCGGCCAGACAACAAAATCGAGGTATCGATCGATCTTCAATATATTTACAATAATTACTTTACAATAATGCAATAATTACTTTATAATAATGCAATAATCACTTTATAATAATATTTACGTGATTTCAAGTCGTCCCCTTTGGTCTTCCAATTTCGTTTTCAACCCCTTCCTCTACACATTCCAAATAGTTTACATATATTTGAATTCCATACGTCATCGATCTAGTCACCATGCGGTTACTACATATTATGCTATCTATTATTAAATACATACTGTTATCAAAAGGCTTGAAAAAATTAAAAACTTTTGTTAAGCCTTTTCTTAGTAGAGATTAAATCAGAGATAACTTGTAATAAGGACTTCCTTTACTATTCCGTAGACGAAGGTAAAAAACTTATCCTTTTAAGGTTGTCCTGTCCATCTATCCGTACGTCCGTTTGTCACAGCCTTATGAATTAGCAATTTTTTGTCGATCCTAATGAAATTACACAGACGGGTTTCTTATGTGACTCGTTATATGCTTACGTAAAGAGATTTCAATTTCTCTTTAGTTTTGAGAGAGACAACTTTCCTTAAATATCGTGATACAATTTTTGCACTTTTTGTGTGCGGTGGTAATGGAAAGACATTTAAAAATGAGTTAAAGTTTCTTAAAAAGAAGTTTTTTTTCTCCAAGGTGGCTCAATTTCGTAACTTATTAGTTTCGTGAATCGTTAATTGTGTGCTCTTTTTCTGACTTTTCAAATATGATTTTTATAAAATGTAAAAAAAATATACATAACATTAGATCTTGATAAATCAATTAAATGAACTTATTTTGAAAAAAAATATTTACACTTTTTTAGATATGAGCAATGTTCAATTGCCAATAAAAGCAATCTAATCGTCAGTCTACATGGACATGTACTTTAACATAATGTATCCATTGTATTACCAACCATTCATTTGTATATATGCTGCTACCTTAGATTAAAATTTTCAAATTTTGGAGAGGTAAAGCAACATCCTTGTTTAAAATAAAAATTTAATGCTATTGTAAATTTCACAGGATTTCGTTAATTATTACGGAACCCTAGATGCAACAGTACAATTCCATTCTTGGCCGGGTTTTTTGTTATATCTCTAAAATCCATTAATGATATAGTTCCATTTTTGGGCCATAAAATAGATAATTACATTATATGGAAAACTTGGACAGTGTTTTTGACTTTAAAGTTGAGTTATTGTAAAACGGATTAATTTAATTAAGCGTTGACGGTGCGTCTGCTTAGCGCATTCATTTCCTGATATACACTAATACTTTCCAGTTAAAGCTTAGTCTGCCTTTAGCCGACAGTAGTAGATAACTCGAAGTGTCATCGTAAGAAGTTATTATGATTTTAACATATTCTTATGTGTTGAGTAGACAATTTATAAACATAAGTTGCCACTTTTACATATAGACCTGAATCGAACAACATATAAAAATTGACCAAGACATTATAGTGAATAACATTTAGTTATAAGTTATGCGTTCACGCTCATTTGTTGACTTTAATAACATAAGTACTTTGGTTTTGGTAATACAATTAAACACGATTAGCCCACTTAATTTGATTAGCACATGATTTGTTCCGCCCGAAAATAACGATTACCCATGAAAATCATGATCGAAGCCCTCGGTTGATTTAATTAATTTTTAATTCTCCGCCAAGAGGATTTGTTTGAAAAGTTATCGTTTCCCATCCGATTTACAAAATTTTCATGAGATGTTCACATTTCGATGGTCTACTTCAGGTCTAATAATAGCTATTGACGAAGATCAGATTCCCTAGAAGGGCAGTACTTTATGACAGATAAACTGTCAAGATAAGTCTACAGTTTAATTATTTACATTCCCGTTGAGTTTATTCAAGTTTATTCACATAACACTGATACAACTGAGCATTTCGACCATATATATTTTTAAATTTACGTGACCAAAGTTGTAACAAAAGAAGTGTCGAGAAGGATATAAATAAATATAAAAGAAAAGGCAATATTTACAGCTTTGTTCCACGATGTAATAATTATAATAACTAGTGCTTAAGTTTTCATAATTTTCCCACTCATAACACCCTTCAGAAAACGCTGGGAAACTGGCAAATAAATTGAATAAATGAAATTGAATAATCCTTCGTCAGATTTTATGCGTGTTTGATCAGAAAGTTTTATGGAATCCGACTACTTTCCAGGTACTACCATACACAGTAATGCGTAACATCGTTTTCATTTTCATTGTAAGTTAACAATACTCTTTTACAATTTAATGTTGTTTTATTATAGGAATATCCAATAATTAAAACTACATTAAATTGTAAAACAGTATTGTTAACTTAACGTTGAGAGTATCAAAGCTAGACCACGACGATTAAAAAAAATGCTATTCCAAGTAATGAGCTCCCTGTTAGACAACATGACAAATAGCTGAATCTTGAACAACAGTCATGTATAAATCAATATTCCAAGCGTGTACAAAGAAGAAGTAATTTTTCAGTTTCAGTAAGATTACTTGCGTCTATTTCTTAGCACTTTGCATACTTGCATTTGGTACTTTTATCTTGATTATAAAACTTCTGATTTCAGCCCTTACATTGAAGAGCGTGATTATTTTCAAGAACAGGAATCTAATGCACAACAATATAATCTTTTCAATGATTGTAATACGAGTAACACTACCTACTTAAAATGCTATCAAAACGGATGCTGAGTGTCAAATACTTATCCCTGGCCCATTCGTCTCGTTGTCAATTCTGAAGCTAATTTGTATACTTACTCTGGACTTCATACTATTTAATTACTAGATGGTATAATCATGTGTGTGTCAGAAAAAGATAATGAACCTTTAACAAATAAAAATATTTTAGAACTAAAAAACAGGTCATCTTATCATTTTTGAAACTGAAAATTAAATTAAGCTTTTATACATTAGAGCCATTGTTTGGGGTTTTTTCGTCACGCATATTCTTTATATTTAAAACATAGCTGATGTTTTATAGTCTACAATACTTGAAAGCATGTTACCTTAACCTGATCGAAAAGTCATTTGAGGAAATATGCAAATTGTATTTAAAAATTGTGGAAATATTTGAGTTCTTATCGATTGTGCAAATACTCCAGTTGTTAAGTGAAACTGTTTGAAATGCCGTGTATTAAAATAATCACATTATAAGAAATGTCATACAGTGAAATTTAAATTAGAAGTTGCTTTTTCAGGATTGATTATTGAAAGTCATCACTTTACGATCACATATTTCATATAAAATGGATGTACAAGATGCAGTAAGGGTTGATAAAAATTTCTTTATTAAAAAAGAATGCTTGCAGGTAATAATTCATCATTGTTTGTTTAGATTTAGAGCATTGATACACATAAGCTAGTACTATATTTATAAACTTACAGCATCATTTGGTGCTCCATCAGCCACCTTTTTTGCAAAAAAAAGCGAAGAAACTTTAAAAAATGCAGAAATTGCAAGTCCAGGGTGCGTGCATGCGGAATGTGTCGTACAAAAGGTTAAAGAATTCGAAATGCTTGGAAAAAAGTTTAAATAATCATTTCTGCCTTACTTTGAAGACTGTTTTATTATCGCATGTGGTATGGTTAATTTAAATAGCCCAGTATTAAAAACAGAAAAATGTATCTAGGTAAATAAAAAACATAAACGTAAAATTAATAATAATATTATTAATAAACATAAAAGACTTCTTAATTATATAATTAAAAAACCTATTATTTTATATGTTTAAAATAAATCGCACATAATGTTGAAACTATTTTACAGATAAACTGCATCGAATTTACCAATAATACATAGGTTACCTTTTTTCATCAATGAATAAATTAAAAAATCGGCTTCTTCAATACCAATTAACGTCATTCCTAATTGGAGTTGTCCACAATTAAATGTTTCTTTTTAATGTCACTGTTAGCATCTATCGATTTAATGGCATTCATCCATAATAAGCTCAATACAAATTAATCGCTTTCTTTCCTTAGGACTTTTTATATCTTAAATCTTTGTTGACTCACGAATTTTATTTATGACAATACCATCAAGACGGAATCCAGCCCATGGCAATTCAGGTCGTATTAAAAGTCCACTTCGTATTACTTGAGCATTCGCTTTTTGAATGTACTTTTCACGAGCTAACGGCTCATAGCAAAACCCATGAAATGTATCGTTATTCCGTGTGAAAGAATTCGTGTACTCTAAGCAATACTTTTATCCCAATCAAAATTTCAATATAAATAATATATGCAAATGCTGCAGCATACTGAACCAGTTGTCCTTACATGTCTGTCTTTTAACCACTCGCTACTACCTTTATTTAACAGTGCACTATTTTTGGTACACGTATCTACTCGAGTCTTGACATTATTCTTATAAAATAATTGACAGGTTTGTTCACTTGCTTCATATAACTGGGTAGTTAATTTTACAAGATATCCAATCAAAAACCAAAACCTTAATATCAGTAATTTAGAATTGGTTGAAGAAGCTGCTGTTTGCCTACTATTAGCATCTTTGTCAAAGCAGGAAGTAGTATAACACATCCGCACCCCCACTAAAAAAACTAAGAAATGCACCTGTAAATATTAGAAGAAAAATATGTACGTATATAACCTTAATAATATAAACTTACCCCTATTGCCCTTAAAGGTAGCCAGAGTTTAAATATTTCTACATAGTACGATCTTTACATATTTCTCTTTCTTCACTGACATTCCTCAATCTTTTCATGTAAGTTTATCGGTCTCAGGTGCTTAAAATTTGGCTTTTTTAATATGCAACCAATATGGTTTGTATAAGATTTTCTAGAGCAACCTTTACCGACCTTCTCATCACACACATTCGCTCTATAGATTGGTTTTATCAGTCAACTTTGATTCATTCTTTCCAGATGACCAAACCACCCCAAAATAACTCTTTTTACTCTAGTCACTACACCTTCCTTCAAACAACACCGCTCTCTGACATCACTGTTCCTACATCTATCTTTTCGGGACACTCCACACATCCTACGCAGAGATTGCATCTCCTCAGCATTGACCCCACTTTCATTTTTCTTATGCCATAATCAGCTTTCACTTCCATACATACCACACGTAGGTATCATGACCTTATTATGGATAACAAACGTACTTATCGTGAGACACATTTACAATCATTTTTAACCAGACTACCCTAGTATACAAACTGTCACTTGTTCGCCTCTTTCACCTTCTATCGCATTCAGTTGTACTTTCACCTGTTTCAAACACCAACACCTTAATTATTACTAACACTTACTTTCATACATCTTTTCTTAACAGCATCATTCTTATTAGTTACCATCTCCTGCAGCCTGCATGCCAACCGCGCAAGCATTACTTGGTCGTCGGCGTACAGAAAGAATTTGACAGACAGCTCATCCATTTTTACTCCATACTCGGTACTTTTTCAAATCATACAATACATGAATGGATAAAGTTCTCTACAAATCGTTTCTTTTCTTTTTATCATAAGCTATTTCCCGATGTATAAAACTGCAGAAAACCTTTTGACTGTTGGCCAAAATCTTTTCCGTAATGTTTCACAGAGAAAAAATTTGGTCCTCCAAGTTTGGAAATCCTGCTCGTATATGCTAGATCTTGTTTTCGATCTCATTCGCAACTCTTTAAAGAATAGTTTTCTCATGCAGTTTGACAATAACACTGAGGAGACTTATAGGACGATAATTTGTCCAAACCTGACGTGACCCTTTCTCTTTATAGAGGGGTACAATGACGGCTTTTCATCACCAGTCATTAGGTATCCCACGGCTTTTCCAGCACTTATTAAAGAACTGGTAAGGCAGGCTTGGAACTATACCTCCACTTCTTCTCAGCATCTCTAAAGAAACCCTGTCAAATCCTGCAGCCTTTACAACTTTCATACCTTTTAGCGCTTTTATGATTTCGTTCATCGTATTTCATTTTCATTTCCAGTATCCTCACATGCTAAAACGCTTCAAAAATAATTCTTGCAGCACTCTTTCATATAGTATAGTAGTTTCTGCACTCTGTCGAAATAGTATTTTCTTTTTTCACGCATACTTTATCTCTCATTTTTGCATCTTTATACCTATTTTCAGCATCTTTTAGTTTATCGTTTAAGCTGTCTTTTCTTTGCACTCTGAGGTTAGCTTTTGTTTACAGTAAATCTAGCCATGCTTTCTTCTTTTTACTGTAAACTTTTCTTAATTCAAAATTCCACCATTCATTATCTTTCTTTCTAACATTTGTTCTCTTATTGTTTCAATATACCTTTTTTTTCTTCGTCTACTAATATACATTTTCTTACTTTCCATAATTCATCAAGTTGTACACATTCATTGTTTCATGACACCCAAGCTAGTTTTCAATGCTCTCCAAACTCATCTTTTACATTGTTATCCTGGAGCTCACCAAATATTATTCGTTCTAGCTCTGTAGATTAACGCTTCTCGTCACTAATGCTGGCATAAAACCTTAATTCAACAAACCACTAAGAAGTAGTCTATACCAACGTTGACGCCAGGATATTCTCTCGTATCCATAACTTTGCTTCTCAACCGATCATCCACAGGTATAAAATTTATCATGTTTTTGTCTTCTCCTCTCCGCCAAGTATATAAGCGTATTTTTCTATGATCAGTGTTTGTCACACTCAGGCTTAACTTTTGACATAGAAGGAGAAGACAATCAGTATTCTCATTTATTATTTAATCTTGAAATTACCTAAGACTTTCTCAAATCCATCTCTCTCTGTACACCCACGCAGCCATAAAATGACCTATGATTACGATTCTCTCATTTCTCTCACATAGCACTAATATGTCCCTTACATCAGCCCAAAACTCCTTCTGCACCTGGAGCTATTTAGATATATCTGAGGCGTATACACCTAAAATACAATATCCATATCAGTCCAATTTTAATTCCAAGCCAGAACAGTCTTGTATTTACACAATAATAACTGTTTATACATTCAAATAATCTTTCTGATAGGATGAAGCAAACTAAATATTTTTAAGCATATACATATCGAAATATCAATTATTCCTTGTTTCAAACTTCAATGGAAATATAGGATTAAAACCTACATTTGTCAGAATTTAGATCGAAATCTTCAAGATTATATAATGATACCAACACGCAGAAGGAGGAGGCTGTCTATTCCAATACTAATCAGGCTCTTGATTCCGATTATAGATTTGCTGCTGAACTGGTTACTCCCTTGAAAATGGCTATTAGCGACTACCAGTCGATATAAAAATTATGAAAGCTCTATATACATGCGGGAAAATCGGCAAATAAAAATGAGTATTACGTACATATTAAGTGGGACTTAAGATGTTCAACAAAGTGTTAAAAATAAAATTTTTAAATGATTTATGTCGATATTTTCAGTAACTTATGTATAATACGCACATTCCTACTAAACTTTAATTAATTAATCAATTTATGTCAGTAATTAATTTATGTATAGCATGAAATGCACAGATTTTAATTAAAAATGGCCTAATAGTGAATGTGACGTGTCATTAAGAATTTAGATCCATTAAGTAAGTTACGCATTACTTGTACCGTGTTCACGTAGGCAGCTAAACGGCAGCGAAAGCGGGGTGGTGCGCACGAGTCGAGCCCGTTATGGTGGCAAAGGAGAATTGGGCGTGCATGTTCAATCGTCCGCCGGCTAATTAACGCTTCGCTATGTAATACAGGTATGTTCATATTAAACAAGCGGAGCGGAAAGCAGAAAATTTTTACTTAGGTATCGTTTTAGAATGAAACATTTCATACAATTTGAAGTATAAAAACGATTAAATAAACATCATTAGTAATACATTCATATTGGCGTGTATAAAAATTTAAACACGAACATTTACTAATTTTAACTTAAAACTGTAAGTGTCAAAAGTGGTGTTACTTAATAATTAAACAATCTTAACAAACTTAACACCTGATATTATAAGGTGCAAATTAAGCTACGGTTTGTTTAAAGTTTACACACAAACGGTTTTAGGTTACTTTTTTTTAAGTTACCGTGTTAACATGTTAATAAAGCTGATACTTTGGCTATAGTTATAATAAAAAATAGCTTAGAACATGTTTTTAAAATTCATGAAATCACAACCTTAACAACAGCTGATGATCATGCTCATATCGCGTCCCCCCAGCTAAGCGCGAAACGCGGCCAACGACCCGCGACGCACAGTAGCGTGTAGTCGTCGAACTTACACGGAAGTTCGGTATTTTGTTATATGCTGTTTTTTTAGTTACAGGTGTAGTACAAGTGTTATATTTACAATATTGATGTTTTTAAAACTAAGATTGTGTGTGATTCACATTGAAGTGTTTAATAACAATGCCTTTCACTGCTATCGAATACACAAAGAAGATTTATTATTGGAGAGTTTGCAGAGGTGACATTGCTGCGATTTCAAGACTTTAAAGTGAAACTTGCCCTGATAGTCAACAACCTGCGAGTCCGCAAATAATATTACATGTTGTGTATCGTTTACGCAATAATTTGCCTTAGTTTGTTTTGTTTGTTTAGTGGTGAATGGAAAACATCTGGAAAATCGAAAACTAATTTAATGATACCATCGGCGACCTTTACATCACTGGCAACATCAAGTGCAAGTAATAATTTCAAGTAATTCACAAGATAAATTCTTTAAAAATACATCGTGAAACCAAAACGCGGGGCAGAATTCGAATTCGTCACGTGGCATCTCGACCCGACGACCTCGCTCGCGTTTGCAGTCTGGCCGAGCATTTATTAGGGTTGTATCTAAATTTTTTATAAATTTTTTTTTCAATGATATATTTTTGTTATATTTTCGTTGGCAAAGTTGTTTTAAAAAACAAGTAGATTATGAATATTTGCGAAAAAATGGACGATCGATTCCACCCTGCATGTGTTCAGTTTCGTGAAAAAAAAATCTGAATTCTGCTGCAACGAGATACTGAAATTGAAACCACTTCCAAAGAATATACGATTGATGTTGTATAACATTTATTACATCAGTATGATAATGCAGCTAAGAAACCCAGGCATTGTATTGTGGACGCTTGCCTGCAACATGCATCAACATGCAGCATGCAACCCACTGCTGACCCTCGAATCTGCCTCTCCACTACGAATCACTATCCAAATGATTGAATATTGATTCTAGAGGATTGACAGATATCGAACACCTAAGCAAGTGTTATTTATTTTTAAACAGCGGCCCGCTTAACGAGGTTGCATTGGTTGTTTTAACGATCCTTGCACCTTGGTGGATGTGACTGTCGGCAATTTCCTGAGGATGAGCCTGGTTAGCATGAAACGTACGTAGAACTGACAGTTTAACAGTTAGCGGAATAAGATAATTATAAAAATAAATAACACTTGCTTAGGTGTTCGATATCTGTCGATCCTCTGGGATCAATATTAAATCATTTGGATAGAGGTTCGTAGTGGAGAGGCAGATTCGAGGGTCAGCGCGGTGGGTTGCATGCTGCATGTTAATGCATGTTGCAGGCAAGCGTCTACTATGGATTTCCGCGAATTAACACCTCACACAATACAATTGTATTGTGTTCGTAAGGATATCGTTGTTTTTACATTACATTGTTACTTTTGATATGCGTTACTTTTATCTTAAATAAATTGAACATTCAGTATATATCAAAATGTCATTGTATTATCCCCTCGTCAGCATTTCACAAGTCAAACTTTAAATAATTTTATTATAAATATCTAATTTACTATTTCATAGTATCATACTTATGTCTTATTATCAATACTTATGACAAAGTATTAATAAATACTTATATTAATGATTAAAGGTTAAGATCAAATTTTAATAGTATTTGTAAATTTTTCTAGTAATATACTTTGCTAATATTAAAAACATTGTAAAATTTTATCACCAAACTTATTCTACAACGCTCCTCTTATGTAACATTAACTTAGCCTAATGCCGTCGAGCGGTGAATATTCATGGCTCGCTATTCGTTGTGCAGCGCCCTTTTCAGCTCACACTGTAAACACTGTCACTATTTGTGGACAGTGAAAAAAAGAAACGCAGAGTGACATGTCTTTGGATTCATAGTTGAGTTTGATGACATAGAAGGATTATTCATATTTAAATAGTACTAACGTCTAATGTACGAAGAAAAAATTGGCAAAAGGAGACCAAATGCTTCCTTGGCGGAACGTGTCGCGATCTTTGCGTCGTGATATTTCTAATATGAGTTTCATAAAAAAAAAACAGAACGCATGCAAATAGGATTCGCATCGTGAGGTTCTGTACAAAATTAATTATATATGTTGATATTTCATCCATCAAGAGACTACATCATTTATTTTTGTTTTCGATATCAACACTGGCGAAATATTGGTCCCAAAAACTCCTATACTTTTGCTATTTTTTTCAAAAGGTTTTTTCAATTTCTTTTATATGTTATAACATTTTTCCTCTTGCTTTTCTCCAATACGTTTGAATAATTTCGAGGAAAGGGACGGAAGTGAGAACCAGGAAGCGGGAAAACACGCGCTATTGGATTTGACCAATAAACTCGCGCGGTGTTAGAGTTGTTCGTCAGATATTGTCAACCCATTTTTTGAGACATTGGTACTGTCAGCCAGTGTTACCAACTGTCCGATTTAAATCGTCTTTATACGACCTTTTTTGGTTTTTTGATATATAATCGAGTATTCAAAATTGTTCACAAAATATACTACTTTTTTAAATTTTATAACCCTCATATTAAAATAAAAAAATAATATGTCATGAAATTCATTTTTTAAACATAAAAAAAATAACAACCAACTGACTTTTTTTTAATTTTTAGAGAAGCTGTGTTAATAAAAGTTCAGAAGATCACTCCTTATCCATCTAATTGCCAAATGCTAATTAAGCCCAATGGTAATTGTTCAAAGATATAATTAAAAAAAAAAACAATAGATTTTCTCCATTTCGTACTTTTGTCACACACTGAAAAAGGTTCCGTTTTTTTAAAAAACCTTTACCTTTCCCTTTGATTTTAAGTGGTTATTTTAACGTAAATTTCACTTCACCAGGATTCGCTTTTTTGATGATGAATTCAAGTTCTAAATGAACCCAGTTTGAAATGTCTCAACAACCAACAGTGGTACTGTTACTAACGCAGTTTTTGAATATTTTGAAATCACAAATACATATATCATATTGTAGTTCTCATTAGTCTATTGTCTCTGCTCCACCCAAATTGAATAAAAATAGCTTCTTTCTGTTAAAAATTGCTTATTAAGTAAGTGCTTATTAAGTAAAAGACAGCTTTTATTAAAAATAATTATTCTTCGTCATGAAATATCATTTCAAATAATACCTGAATAATTTTTTTCAAGATACATTGTTATGTTGCTTATCACCAAGGTAAGATGTTAGATGTTACACATCATATGAAATTATTGTAATATTTGCTCGTTTTTTTACGTATGCAAATTTTTGAAAATCTTGTGTTTTCGTAATGGACACTTACCTATAGGATTAAATAACGATCGATACTCCTATTGCAAGTGAAAGTTTGTAATCTCAAAAGATATTTTTTCATATAATGTAACTTAAAAATCTGAAAAAGGATAATACAAAAAAAACGTTTTTCAGATTTTAATCCTTTATTTGTGCTATAAAACTTTTCTTCTTACCTCATTTCATGAATAATTTACATTGAAGTTTCAAAACATAAGCCATATCTAAATGACTGTATTTTTGATTAAATTGATTTTTTTGCAGACTTCAGATTTAAGATCATGTATTCATTTCAATGTCATACTTTCATTAGAAGTATACTTTTATGCTCTGAGAAGAAGGGTCTTGACAGACAGACGGACACACGGATCGACAGACAAAGAAATGTTTGAATAAGAGTTTTTTTCTCTTTTGGAGTTATGGAACCCAAAGAACGTACCGTTTAAATTATTATTTAACAGATTTTATATTTTTGTTGCCGGATAATTAAAGCTGAATAGCAACACCCGGAGGTTTATACTGACTCCTGTTAATTTATCTTTTAGAATTTATACTTTATTGTGAATTATAGTAGAGGGTATAATTATTTTAATGAACATATTTCTGACTACTCAAAGAAAATAGTTCAAAAGAACTCGATAGGTAGCTTTACAAAAAGGCAATTCCCAAGAATTTAAGTAGGGCGTAATAAAAACCCTTATAAATATTCAATACATACAACGCAAGACTGAGTTTATATTCAGTGTGATATTATAATAAAAGTCGTATGGAAAAATATTCGACATAACATTGCTTTGTGCCAACAAATTCATACAGGCATAACACTGGCGTAAGCTATAGTTTATAGGATCAGCTTTTACTATCGCCATCTATCGAGCTGATTGATACTATTTTTTTACCATCTTAGAGTCTCTTTTTAAATAGTCATAAATGCTACTGAAGTGTGTTTTTTGACCAATAAACCCATATCCGATGTCCTGGCTCTGTCTTGGTCTGCGGCCGTCGACGTTATGCCACTCACAGACAGAATACAGATCGTTCTAAAATTTATCAGAATGTGAAACATACGCAGTCGGCCCACGTGGTCAACGTCTCGTAGTCACACTGTTAAAAGCCTTCGCTAGCGCATGGCGCATTGTACTGCGTGGTGACATTGTGTGGCCAACAAAAAGCATTCGCCAGCCAGCAGGCAGTCCGACCATGGTGAGGTCACGGGTATGTCACGGGTAAGTGAGGTCACATTTGTGATACCAGATATTTTTAATAACAATCTTAACAATGAATGTGTTTTTTTTAGAAAATACTTTCAAAATATCCCATTTTGTGTCTACTGATAATTCAGCTACAAATTAAATAACAATTTTAACATCTAGCGAGTCAAATATTGGCTATCATATTATTATAATGACACTTTAGACGACTTTGCAAGGACTTGCTGGACCAATATTGGATTCCACCCGTAAATTATAAATTTAAGTACAACATTAGTAATCTTAGAGTGTTTAAAAATGCTGTCATGATGCATGTATTTAAAGAGAACTGTCAAAATGGGATAAAATATGCATTAAATTAATTTTAGTCGATTGTCCTAAAAATGTAAAGAGATATAAGATATGTCACCACGAGGACGATTGTTGTTATTTGTTACTTGGGAAATCATTAGAATATAAATCTTGTGTTTTCGATGTCGCCGCTCAGCCGTTTTTAAATTGTTATGTAAGAAATAGAATTTCAATTTCAGTTGTTGTTAATTAATAAGCCATTGCGATTACATCCGGTTTCGATTGCTACGTACTTCGATTTTTAATTTGTTTCTCCAAACCTAACCGATAGCTATTCGTTATACATGTCTCGTTCGAACTTGTTAGCCCGGGACCGAAAACACTCGAACGTCGTTCGTACGTTTCGTATTCTAAGTCAATAACAGCTAGTCGTTAAGTCATAGTTATTAAGAAGTTAATAATGTTAGTATTAGTTATAAAAAATCTAAATCGGAGGCCTATTTTTATACTAAGAATGCCAATAGTCTCAGAGCCATTGTAAACTTGTAGTGTACAACGCACGAAACCCTGCCGCTGTGAATTTAGTCACGAAAGAATCGCAATGGCGTAAAATAGGAACGCGGGGGACTTTAGTACTTAAGCATATATAATTCTGTATACGTTTTTCTATGTAGTTCAAATTTGCAATTTTATTATAGTTCGTGTACTATACACATCGATGCTATAATTTAAATAGTATTGGTATTTGTATATATATTTAACCAATGGTTTGAATTTTTCCTCAAAACATTTTCTTGTAGGTTTATAATATTAGACAGCATATTATTATATGATAACCCATAACTTTGAACTCCTCCTAGAGATAATTCTTTAATACCGTTAACGGTAAGCTCATATAATTCATTGAGCAATAAATAATAAACATAAACATTTCTTTTTAATCAAAATAGTGACCACGTTCAAATCCATTGATCAGTTTTTGAGATTAAAACTGTTACATAAGCAGGCGCACCTTGGGAATGCGTTTCGACAATGTGAATTAGATAATTTCATATGCTTCTAAACTTATTAATACTCATTTTTATTATATAACAATAAGTAACACATTTCCTTCCGTTAAATATTGTTTACTTCCAACTCCAATAACGATTGTTGATGGAGTTCTTTATATTAATAAAATAGTTTTTTTCCCACATTTTGAATTTTATACTCTGCTTGGAAAATAAAACTACATAATATTCCACATTTTGGATTTAGGTGAAAAAAAATAATTCAATTGCTATATCTAGTCTCTTCATTAGTTTATATTTAATGAATATATAAAATGGTTTGTTCAACAACTGGACGAACTGAAATTTTAAAACATATTTTGTTGTTATATTTGAGCAACATCTACAAACAAATTATTTATATCATCATCATCCATTCAAATTTTGTCACCATATTTTTAAATATTGTCAATAAAAACAATACATAACATTTCGCCGATACACACCACACATGGCAGTAAGTTTCCTCACAAAAGCCGTATTCAAAAACTGACAGAACGCTAAAGTTACCATTTTGATCTGCACACACATTTCACTAAACGCCCGTTCCCAAAACTGTTGTAAGTACCAAATTGAAGGTTTAAAACATAAATATTGATTTTTAAATTGGATTATTTTCATTGGTTGTGTTATCTTTTAATTTCGGGGACGCCCTGTCATAACAGAGGATGCGTTCGGCCGGAGGAATCTCCGAAGATTCAGAAATACAATAGGGCCATCGAATTATATGGCGCCCTTTGTGGACACAGCGGGCTCGGGGGGCGTTTTATCAATTATAAGGTTGGGCGGGCGGCGAGCGCCGAACTATCCGTGCGTAAGCCCAAAGACACACTCGTCGAAACGGGAGTTTTTGCCTGTAAGCTCACCCGAACTGTCTTCAGCATTCGCTCAAGGTGAAGTCGTACAGTGCTCGTTGCAAGAATTACTGTAACACAACTAGTTCTGTATTGGTACAGTTTAATGAATAAGTTTTTCATAAAATAAATTTTCGTGCCCGCAATTTACTCGATGCCAGCACCTCCTCCGCTTGCAATAGGTGGCCCTTCTTGTGACAACTGTGGCACAGCTGTCACAAACAGAGTCTTTTTCTAGTGTTTTACATTTTTTTAACGTAGATTGAGGGGCAATCGCGCATGCGAGAAACGAAAAAGCAGGTGGTCACCGACTCCTATCGACAATCGCAACCCTAAAGGAATCATCAATGCGTTGACGGCCCCTTAGATACGAATAGGATATCTGATAGAGACAAGTGACCTACCGGAACTCTCACTAACTGGATGAAAGGCAATTGTTGTTTCACGTTTATACTCTGTGAAAGTGTATATCCGGGCAAAAGTGTTTCAAATATAGGCGAGATTATAGTTCACATATAGCCTGCAACAGGAAAAATTGATGACTAGGTGAAATATGAAGTAACTTAAATTGGCGCAACCCATATTTAGTATTGTTTTCTTTTGTTTTTAACGCATCTATCAGCGACTTTTGTGTATAGTATAAACATATATGAATAAGAACGCACACCGTATGAGTCTAAATGTAAAACGAATTGTTTATTTCGTGGATTGGTTTTGAACATAAATTGGCATTGAAATTAGATTTAAATCGTAGTAAAATATGACATGTAATCTATGACAAGTGTGGCGAGTACCTATATATCTGCGATGAGTGCTAGGTTTGGGACCACGAACGGATGCAAAAAAGGCACTTAATCTAAAAAGCGAAACCGCATCAAGAATGAGTGCTAAACCGGAAGTGAAACCAAAATGACAATGAGACAAAAGAGCTCGCAGATGAAACTGCGAATAAAATTATTTTTTTTTGTGTTGTTAAGAATTGTTAAGAAAGTTGTTAAGAAAAATATAGACATGAAACATTTTCGTTCTCTATCTATTACTTTTTTATTAATTTACTAACGCACATAATTTTAAGATTTTTTGCAAACTTAAGTTATGTATGAACTAGGTATCCTATGTGACAAAAAACATCTATACTTAATACACTTTGCTGTACCAGAAAGCGCAATACATTGAATGTTTAAAACTCGTGACTCTTCAAGTGAACTGTGGAAAAAAATCATATTTTATACAAACAAAAAAAAATCATCTATAAACCTTGGAAGAATTGTTACTGTTGTAGAAAATAATTAAAGTCTAATTAAGCGTCATTTGTTGAGTACAAATTAATATATTCCTTTTCAGCACCGAAGCAGCAGAGGAAATATTTCCTTCAATATTAAAGCTTCATTTAAAAGTTCATTACACGATTCAGAAGCCTTATTAGGTAGCCGCGCGAAATAAAATTACCGGGAAGAAACTTTTTTTTTTGTATTAAAGATATAAAGGAAAGCATTTCCATTTTTCACTGAGCTGCACGAGGATAATGTGTTTTGTAATAAAATCACAATGTCTTTTGAAGTGTTTATGAACTGTCCTTTCTCTCCCTCGCTTAATGAATTTGAAGGCTCTTTATTAAATTCTTCTCTACGCCGGCCATTCAGAATATTCCGCTTGTGAAAACTCTAAAAAAAAACTTCGTTATTCCCGCTACATGCGTCGTCCGTTTGAAGTTTTGAACTCGACAGTCCACGTTACTTCTATTGACTCTATAACTATTGAGCTGCTCGATCAATTCTAATGGGCTCAATATAGCTTAACATAGCAGATAGCACAAAGAGGAAGATAAATAAATTATCATAGCTCTAAGGAAACAAATAAACGATCTAACCCAAAATCATATTTGTGAACGATATTTTTGGAGTTCGTGCAACGTTCACCCCGTTTTGTTTTATTTCAAGTGTACCTACGTACTACAAGCCTAGACTTGATGATTTTACTGTACAAGTAAATTGAACCCAAAATGAAACTACTTATTTATAAATCAAATATGCCTAGGAAGGGTGACGTAATTTATAAAAAATATACTAAACTTATGAAACTGACTCTTGTTTATTTAGGCGAAATGGAAAAGTTTACCTTAAAACAAAATTTAACAACATGAAGTTGCTCACAGTTTATCTCCATCGAAAGACACTATATATAGTATATCTCATCTAAATTCACTCGCAAATGCTAAACTGCAGAATGGTAAGAGATCGGAAGGAGCCAGAGTTGCATCAATACACAGTTTAAATATGTTTTTTAATTTCTATTTTCTATGCAATTTATTCATAAAATTATAACAGATTATTAGGATAAAATGATTTTAATCAAGTATTTATTATTATTGAAAATTTTTGGAAAAATTTTAAATATTTATATATATAAGAGTAAACTGACTGAATTTTATATATATTAATTCATAGCCCAAACTACTGGATCTAGAGACATGGAACATTGTATATAAGTTTGTGCTATAACGAGAACTAAGCGAAAAGAGTAGCAAGCGAGCACTAGGATAGAATTTTTAAAATTCTACACTTAAAAGGCTGAAGAGGGTGAGGTACTTAATGTATTAAAAATTTAAACAGCTGTAGCTACAGATGTTAAACTTGACATTTTAGTTATATAAAATAAATAATTACATGCAATAATTTTTTTGATTGGCTCTAAGGGGGGTAAAATAATAGGTGAAATATTGTATGAAAAATTAAAACCGCTTAAGCTATTGAAGTCAATATTTAGATTGTAGCTAATCATTCCTAATAAAAAATAATAGTATGCATCGTTCTTTACAGTAACCGTAATAGAGGTGAGATAAGGTTTAAATTCTTTAATTAAAGAAAAAACGAAACTACTGAAGTTATTAACAACAAAATTTCAGCTGCTTTTTACAAATGAAAAATAATAACATGTATCATTTTTGGAAAAACATGTCTAAGAGGGGAAATAAGGGAGGAAATGATTAAATCAAAACCGCTATGTGCATTTTGTAAGTTTTTTTTTGCATGATTAAACCATTTATTCGGTTACTACGAAACTAGTTGTATGTCGTACGCGCAAACGAGAAGCCCTCAAAACAAAATGACTTGGCTCATCTTCATATATCTGCCACTAAACATTCAAAAAATTCTTTCATTTACAAAAAGCTATGCGCCGTAGTGTGGCCCAAATGTCATTTCGAAACTATTACCATTTGCTGCCTTTTTCGTCGGATCGGAATCGGAATGAGAAGCAGTACCGAGATCGAAATTTAAAGCGGAACTAGGATCGAGAATGAAATCGAAATCTCCTCAGACAAAAACGAGAGTCGGTGTCAGAGGCGGAGCCGTAAGCGGATTCTAGAATCAAAAAAATTGACGTCGAGAGCAGGACCGGATCAAAATATAACATAAGATGAAGGAATTTATATTATGTCAACGCGGGCGAAGCCGCGGGCAAAGGCTAATGTATAACGTAAAGTAAACAGCTTAACATGTACTTGACTTGACTTGTGGCTACATTATTCACCGCTAGTTACTATCGCTTTCTGTTTGGTCTTACACTCACCCATATTTTGTACTTGTCAATGTCAAAACTGTTTCTGTATTGATTACGATTAAAATCCGTGTTTGTAATTACAAACCTGGTGTATTTTGCTCCATTCCCAAGAAAAATAATACTTGTTTTATGAATTATATTTGCCATTTGTATAATTATATCGGAGAGATATATTATAACCTCTGCCGCATGTACATGAGAACACGTCCTTTTACTTTTTTAAAAACTGTTTTTTATCATTAATAATGCTGTATCTATTTAGTCTTTTCTATGCTATTTGGTTGAAATCTTTTATTGGAATGATTTTCAACTTGAAAACTATAAAAAAAGAAAATTTCTCATAAATTGGGAAATTACTGTTTTCACTATTGATTATCGAAAATCAAGTTTTCATCAGATCATGACTTTTTAAGATCTTAGAAATCTATTTTGACCATTTTCTAAGTGATTGCTGTGTGTTGAGAAATTTTTTTGAGATTGTTTCTCAGAATATTTTTTAAACTAATCAATCGATAAATTCCTACGTCTAATTAGCGATTCTTCTTACAAAACAACGTCGCTCGTTGTAAACTGCATCAAAATCGGTGGCGTCGTTCGAAAGATATCATTTAAGACAAATTACAAGAAGGGGTTTTTATAAATAACGTGAAATTCTTGATGGATTGATATATATATGGATGAAGTCAATCATTTTTTTAACTTCGTTGAATGCTGAAAATTTCGTCACATGGTGTGTAGGAAATCAAAATCAAACAAGGCATTCGAAAGATATGGTATTTGATTTTTTGTTATGGCAGATTTAGGGACAGAAGAGCATGCATACAAACAAAAAGCGAATGGTCAGAGCTGCTCATAGACACTCGGAACCCCAGAGGAGTCACCAGTGCGTTGCCGGCCTCTTGAGTAAGAATAGTGAGGGTGATTTAGAGAGAAGTTGGTATATAGAGGAGGATTGGGCCACTCTCATTCTCTGAACGAAACGCAAGAACGGAAGTTGTCACTTCTGCTGTGACGTGAAGTGACAGCAAAATGAAGGGACTTAACCGGGAAGTACCACACATTTCCCTGGCCACGCCAACAAGTTCATCACAGTACCTATGGCTCTATCACAATTAATATTTTTAAGAATATGTATAATATATTCTATAAAAAAAAAAAAACATTTTTAATGTATATAGATTTTTCCAAAAAATATATATGGAAAAACAAAGAGCTGAGAACGTATCAGAACTATATTTTTGATCCTGAAAGGCTTGAAGCGATAAAACTTATCTTTTGAGCGTGGTGACCTCAATAATACACTGTTACTTTGTTTTGCCCTCATTGATTTCGAAAATAGTAAGAAGGTTCAGGGGTGGGCTGCAAGGTCAACCGTTTTTCAAATTGTTGAGCTTGAAAACCTCAAAAATGTATAGATACTATTTATAACACAAAAATCTCAAAGGTACATCGATGAATCGTTTTTCATAAGTTTTCAGTTGCTAACTTTACTTATATTAATAATTATGTACAGTCACACATAAAAACATTTTACAATACAAATAATGAAATCTCAATACATCTCTTTTTGACATTTTATATTCTTAACCTTACAATTTTATTCATATGAAATTAATGTATTGAAACGTATGAAATCAACTAAGTTATAAAGACACCTCGTGTAAAAACTCGTCTAGTAAAATATGTATGTATCATCACAATTTGAATAAAGCAACAAGTACAAATAGTGTAACACCAGCTTAAACATAGCAATAGAATTAATTTCTAGCTTAAAAGCGGCAAGCACTTATTGCTCGTACAGCGAAATCATTGTCCGTACTAAACATACCCTGTTCGCATTGCGCACGCGGCGAGTCCGAGCGTCCTTTATTACAGTATAAAGGGTGTGTTATTTTAATTTTATTCTCAGTCGACCCCTTTTTATTGCTCAGCGGGCCCAACGGCCGGAATGGGAGCTCGTAATGTGAGATGGCCAAGAAAATGACGTTACTTTTACAAGTCCATCCGCGGCTCGACAGTCTCCGCACAGACCCGGCAGCGAGGGCACCGCGAGGGCACCGCGCTGGCGAGGTGAGCTCTCTCCACTTTAATAGCCGGTCGCCGGACCGTCGCGGGGCAAGCGAACGGAACGTCCGCGTTTGAGGAAAACGGACAAATGTCACGCACACGCCTCTAATACTGCTGAGCACGATAGTAAGCCGTAGATAGAAGGATATTCACAGAATCAATTTTTGAATAGGGTCCATCTCGAAGGCCGTATATTTATAAACATTTTTCCGGCATACAACAATAGGGCATAGAATAGTTCGGTCCGTTTATAGGAAAACGTGATTCATTCAAAAACCGAAACATATTAGCGTGTCAGACATATTTATTGTCAAAAAAGTGCTTTATTTTCTTATAGTTATACATTTTTCTTTATACTTGTACACTTTTTGTTGTCAGACGGTACTAGTTGTTATTATTCGATACTTACATGTACACGCAACTAATTTTTTTAGATAAAAAGTAAGTTGCCTTTAGTTTAACTTCAAAGGGTTTTGATTAAAACTCTTTAATGTCGATTATGTTTAAAAATATAATATAATAACCAGATTTTTTTTAATGGTGAACCGTAAGTCAAGTCCTTTGTATAGTTATAATGTTGTAGGTAATCAGAAGTATCATGCAGTTACTTCTGTGTTGAAAAAGAGCACGAGCAAGAGCACTATTTTCAATGTTCATTTAAAATTATAAATAATGAAGATAGAATTGCGAGAGTAAAGATTTTTATTGGAAATTTCTGTTTCAATTATTTTTATATATTTATAGTTTTTAAATTATTGATAAAGAATGAATACCTTTTTTTCATCTAATTTTGTTCATAACAATCGTAATTTTTTTACGTTCGGTACAATCCTTAAAATGCATTTTTCTACAGGTCTTTCCAAGTTCAATGAACTATTACTCATATTTTAGGAGCTTCTTCTTTATTTTTCACGTTTTTCGATCAGACTGGTAGTCTTTGTCCTGAGGAGCAATTACGTGAGGCACATCCGCATTACGATGGAGGAATCTTGTTTTTTCAAGCTATGTGTTTAACTATTTAATATTCGATCAGGATGTGGCATATGCGGAAACATTTAATAGACCGTGAACCGTAAGTTATCCTTAAGAATTTCGTTACCAGACCGCAGTTCGCTTGCCGTTATGAGTCACATCGGCTAGGAGTCCAATCTGTGGTCGTTCCCGTACCTTTACGATGTCGTGCACTTACGAAAAATATATTTAAAATATGTAAATAAAATCGTGGGGTGCTATAAGTTAGAAGCACAACTTCGGAGAATGGATAAGGAGGTTGGAAAGTTTTAGATTCATGTATATAAAAAGGGAGGCGCAGAATTATCTTTTGTCCTGAAACGTAATTAAGGCACCCGATAGCTCACGAGACGGATCTTCACCGTAGTTTGTTCGTTATATACAAGTGATTTTGCTATATAAATGTTTTTTATCATAATACCGAATCATTTTGAACAACAAAATTATTTGTTCTGATGCTCAACAACTTGAAATTAAGGAAAAGAATTTTAATCAATACCAAATCAATAAAGGTTCTCATCGCTAGTATAAAAATTTATTTTTATTTATAAACTCACGCCTATTTCGCAGAAGGGCAGGCAGAGGACATAGATCTTCACATGGTATGATCTTTTCTCGTTTCTTTTGTTTCGCTGACAACTATCAAATCGTTTCATGCAAGCTCGTCGGTTTCGGTTGCTTAAAATCTGAACCTTCTTTAATTTGCTATGATATCGGTCGAATTTTCAGATACCGGGAAGGATAAATGAAAGTAGACCGACAGACAGATATACAGTAACGTACTTTTTTCTACAATACTCATTATATTTTCTTCCAAACTACACCACACTCTGACATCAGTGTTCCTACATCTATCGATCAAACACAATACACACATCCGAATCTCCAGAATATTGATCTCATTTTCATTTTTCTTATGACATACCCGACTTTAATTATCGTACATAAGTCAACGGAGCCATTTTAAATTCCAATTTAAAATTGTTATTTATTCTTTAAAGTTGTTGTAGCGACAAATCACAAAATTTTAAGTTATTAAATTGTGTTTTTAATTGTGACATAAATATTAATGACTGTTTCGAACACAACCTTCAAAAATACGATCTTATTTGGCGAATGACAGGCCTTTTCACGTTTCATAAATATGAAAAGGGAATAATTCAGCTCTTATGAGAATCTTTTAAAGTTTTAGTTACTTTAACTGTAATGGATAGTAAAAATATGCTTTAATTAAGGAGAAATCCGGGAATTTCTGGACAGGGTCTGAATGTAACACTAAATAAACTGAAGGTGAAGTAAGCTTTTTAATTAAACAGATAGCTTGACCAGAATGTTATCTTTATGGTTATATTATTGACAACAAATCATGAATATAAATTGTGAATAATACTTTAAGGAATTTAATTAAATCGTAATTCCGGCTAAACGTTATTTCGAAAAATTTCAAAACCTGAATATTATAAACATTTAAAAACACAAAAATAATATTGACACTTCGTATAGCATAGAAATCTTTATTTTTGTAAAAAGATGATTCATTAGTTAATGAAATTTTTATGTACCAACTGTTATTACTAAATTGATTCATTTGCTCATAAAAAAATCTCCACTATCAGAGTTCGTAGGGATTTCCTCCTCAAGAAATTCCTGCCAAGGAATTAATTGAAAAAAAAAGTATCTGCATTAAGTATGGATGAAATCACAATATTTGCCCACTCACTTTTATATTACTCCACTTTCCTTTCCAACAATCTACTCCCCCTTCATCAAATATCCTATTCCTACTCGAGAGGCCGGCAACGGCAATGGTGATTCCGCTAAAATTACAAATGTCCATGGGCGATGGTGACCACTTAGTATTTGATGTTTCGCATGCACTTTCGCCTTTCTATAAAAGGAAACAATAGATACTTGTTATTAAATTAAAATTTTAATTTAAGATACGTACCTAAATTTAATCTGCTTTATATCTTTCTAAAAAACTAACTTATTTTGTATAACATTGGATGAGGTTTAATACTGCATACTTTAAAGCTTTTGCAAGTGTATGTTTAATTACAAAAAACATGCTCAGTACTTGTTATTATTTGGAAAATCGTCGTTTCGATGGTCTAAGACTCCAAATCTTTTGAATCTGTTAAATTACAATTTAAACTTTTAATAACTAGAAGGTCATTGATTGAATAATTTTTTGCATACTTGGGCCTATATGGACAAGACCACTACACCATTAAGAATTGTAAATAAAAAAATCTTTAAAAGCTTTAAATAATCAATAATGTAATCATAGCTGCGATGTATGCAATCGTCATAATTAAAATCAACCAATGCCCTAGTTATGTTATGTAATTATCTATATAAATACTTAAATACGACAAGTTTTCTTCTTATTTTTTCCAATTTTTATAATCTTGGTTTACTAAGCTGGTTGTCAAGTTAGAACCAATAAATTTTATGAGGGAGTTAAATAACAATGTTAGTTTTTACATTTTTGTAATGAAAAATTAAAACTCTACTTTAAACTGCAACTAAATATTCCCTCCAAAAACAAGGAAAACAATTAATTTATTTGATTACTAGTTCTAAATTGCAAATTGCTTATTTCACTATGAATAGTGCTCAGAATTTTCATACAGAAACGAGTTTTTGTTAATACATAATTGGTACAGAGCTTTACGAAAAAAAAATATTGCACTAATATTTTCACAGTAAATTTATGAAACTTACTTAGCTTATTTTATTGAATCTCAAAAAATTAGTCGCAAAATGTTGAAAAATGTATTTTTTCCATTATAGTCTCAAAGTAAGCTTTTCAAGATCCACTTAAAGCGACGCAGGGCTAAACTATTAATTTGATGTGGCGCAGAGCTTCGTAACCCGTGAATACTTAGTATTGCATATTAAAACACGTGTACGTTTGCCTATTTTTGAAGATGGTTTATGACAAAACATTTTTTTTTTGTTTGAAACAAAAACTGGAATTAATTTTCAAAATCTAACTGATGTTTTAAAGTGTTTCTATAGCTTAATCGATTTAAAAAATTTGAAACTTTAAATCTTTAAAATTGCATTTAATTTTTCATAAAAATTGAAAGATCGTGTAACGACTGCTAAAAAATTTCGTGCAATGGCATGAACAACCGCGTAACTAAAAATCATTTTCACTTGTTTTTGTATTTTCTGAGAAAAATCGAGATACCTACCGGCAAAATTTCTAATTCGTCACCTTTAAATTATACTGCATATCCAACACTGTCAGCCTCAAAATTTTAGCTTAGTCACATACCTTATTATTTTTAAAACGTTACTAAAGATTTTGAAGGGAATTTTTTTAATAGTCGTTAAGTCAGTCTTCTGAAAGGCGATTCCTGACTGCTCATCGGTTGGTGAATAAGACCTATATATTGTCATCCAAACTAAATGCTTACAAAGAGATTTCGGCTGACGCTGTTAACCATTACATCATTTTCATTAGAAGTTAGTCCGGTTAAACCATAAAAATCAATAAATTGTTGCATCGTTATGAGATAAACATACAATACTAGATTTTTTTAGCGACTCCGCTCCTGTGGACATATAAGTAACTACTCATTTTCTGCATCGAGTAATCTTGCTAGAGTTAATACCAAACCGATCAGATGTTCGATTTAAACTCCGAGTTTACAGTAAGTTCCGATTCGGACATGTTCCCTATTCCAATACTGTATTCTCTTTCCAGTTGCGCCATCGTTCTTGATTCTTATATCGATCCCGCTTTTAGTATCTATTATCTCGTAAATTATTGCACAGAAACGCATTTGTGGGAGATGTAAAATGTCATGCGTATAATCCTGAAAATATTCCATGTGTGTGCTAAATTTCATTTCAATCCATCCAACTCTTAATGCGCAATTGGATTGCAAAAAAGGAAACACCGTCTCAATGTATCACATTTGAAATATTATAATAATGTAATATAGTACTGACAAAAAGACGCAGTGTAAAAACTTTATTATTTATTTTAATTCACTGTGACTTTCTTATTGTTAAACTATTATTGTTAATTAAATAGTTACAATCGAATTATTGACACTCTCTTACTTTCGATTTCGCTCTATTTACCCTCTTAGATTATATCTTCCTCTCTCCTGTATCTCTCAACCCTTGTCGCCCTCTAAAACACCGCTCCTTCTCTAAACAAAGGAAATATAAGCATAGCAAACAAAACGAAATTAAATTAAATAAATTAAAGACTTTTTAGTCTTTTAGTTATAAGGAGTCATACAGATAAGCATACAAAAAGAAATATACTGTAACTTATATTTTATATGGAAATAACATCTATCAGGTTTTTTCCATTTCATGAAAATTGATTAAGTTATTTTCAAGTTATAAATAGACTTACAAACGTACAGACAGAAAAATAAACATACAGAAACTTATATATTCCAATACTGGTATTCTCTATACTAATAGATTATTCTAACAAAAGTTCTTTAAAATCATTTTAACTATTGTTGAGCTATGAAAAAACATACAAACGAACCGACAGACAAATAAACAAGAGTAGCTTACGTCTGCGTCCTAGTGTCACGCTATCTTGATGTCGAATTTCACCAAAATCAATCAAGGCGTGAAAACATAACAAACAAATTGACAGAGAAACTTTCGCAGTTATAATATTAGTATGAATGTGGTAAAAGTTAAACTCGACCCATCGTTAAGATGTAATTACATTTCATCTCGTAAGAATCGCAGTAATAAAACTTTCTAATATAAATATACTAACATCTAAAGTTGAATAATCGACTTGTAAATTGTGACAGCATACACCTAAAAGGATTGTCTGAAAACAGGCCAAAAATTTAAATTCGCCTATAAATTTTAAAATACGTGTAAAACTTTCACGAACGCCGCGCAGAGACAAACTTCGGCGTCGCAACTTTTAATAAAAACACATAAAACGGCCCCGCGGCGCGCGCGCGGCCGGCCGGGGCGCGGCGCTCTCGGAGGCAGTTCTGTTTATCCTTTGTCTTCTTCGTCTACATCAACCTGCACTATAAGGGCGTCAGTCGCGGCCCCCACTCCTTTTAAGGCTTTACGTGACCGGGCCGCGTTCAGGAGCCCCTAAGATACTACGCAGTCGTCTTGCCATCCTCCACCTGTGTCGTGATCTTGAAGACGTGCCGCTGCAGTAACACGTTAAAACGTCATAGCAGATTTCACATTTAGGGCTCTATCGGTCTCTCCCCCGAACGACTTCACTGGCCTGCGTGGTCAGATTTTCGTTCCGATCCCGTCGATGCTGCCACCTTCTGCCACAATTTTCTTTATTTCAGTTTGAGGGGCTGATTTGGACCTCCAATGTCCCGCATTAGTACAGAGCGGATCGGGGACTGCCAGCCAGTGCTGTCACCGTCGCGATGAGAACTTACGCGAGCAGAGGCTCGACGTGTTGTGTAAAGCACGGAGCAAGAGGTTTAATTCAATTAAAAAGCTCATTGACTTATTCGCCCTCGGTTAGAATCGAACACGGCTCCTTTTGGTTCTCAGACAACGCCATTAGCCACTGAGTGACCACCGTTTTCACCCGCCGAAACCTAAGTAAATTTCTTAAATTTTGATATTAATTATATCTGGATCTCTTTACCGGAATCTTCTTTAATTCTGGCCCGATATCGATATTGTACTTTATCGCCATTGCGATTCCATTCCTGTCCGTCATTCGCTCTCTGTTCCGATCTTATACCTATCCCGATTCCGCCCTGAGTTCCGATTTAATTCCAACTCTCTAGTCTGTTCCCGGTCTCGCTATCATTTTCATACTGGTTCGATATTCGATTCCAATGCTCGTTCCACTGGCTGTTTGAATTCGAACAACGTTTCTATTTTAGCCCATATTTTGGCTGGAATATTTTCACTGGAATAAGCGAAATTTTTAGTTTTTCAGTGTTGTTGTTTACGCTTATAATTGTTAGTCGGACTACATTAGAGGTGTATAGGTTCAGTACCTATCGCTTGAAAGCAAAAACCAAACGTATACACAAATAAAGAGACAAAATTTATCTTCTTCGTTCTTATGGATACTATATATATATATATTATAAAACCGGTAGTAGATATAGTAGAACCGGTGGTGTTTGTAGATCGAAGGTAAATATGGAAAATCGAAAAAGGTCGATAAAGAAGGGTAATATAAGGGAAAAACAATTTCTATTTTTTTTTTTCTGTCTATCTTGTCGCACATAATTCTGAAATTACTATTCACTTGTAACAGAATATGGTTCTTATTTAATTTAAATTAACTATCATTGAAAAAACTTATCTTCATTTAAAGATCTAACCTGATAAGTTACAAAAGAGATATTACTAAATTTGACCTTCCATTTTCTGATCACGGCGCGCTCGACGTATTGAAGAATAAACATGAGCGAGGAGAGGTTTGGATGAGGGAGTGAATCGCTGAATGTGGAAAAGGGTCGAATTAGGGTATAAATTAATATTATTAAGTAAATAAAATAAATTAAAGAAATATTAATTTAATTATTATGATGAAAATGATAATTCTTTATACTGTACGTCGCTTATATTCCAATTTTTCCTATTCGAATTACTTCGCTTAAAAACGAATCAAAAAACTAGTTTCCGAATTTACGAGGAACGTTCTTTGCCTTGATCTGAGAAAATTAACATATGCTTTACAATTAACAGCCTTCTTTTTATGATCTTCAAAGAAGAATTATGAAAAAAAAATTATGTAACATAAGTTAGATTGCGAATAGAATATAAGAAAAAATATTAATTGTTTTACATTATATTTTAATTTTGACATTTACTAAACTTAGCCGTATTTGTAGGTATAGCATAATATAATAAAATTATTATCTTATTACCTAAAAGCAAAAATCGATTTCGATTCCGGATTCAAGTTGAGAGTCGCACTTGTTGGATACAGAAAATTCTTATTCTTATATGTAATTTCGAACGACTTTAAGGCGACTTTAAGCCTAACGATTTTTCAATTCCCTTATGCTATTTCATTTCATTGCTATAATTTGGCGACTTCACTGTGCGAACAGCACTGTGAATAGCAAGACAATTTGCGTTTCGAAATATGAACCCGAGAATAACTAAAATCTTTAAAAACATGCTAAATTAATAATCGATTTGTTTTAGATAACAACTGCCGACCGTCCGTCGTGGGAACGATCCTTTTCGATTTTGATGTAGGCTTTGATCTATAACCAAACAGATAATGATACGTCATTTGAATTCGTGATATATTATTGTCCCCAGATGGCTCTCTGCCTTAGCCCGGTTATATGCAAATGTGCAACCACAAAGCTATATTATAACATAGTCAAACTGACGAACTCCATAGGTGAGAAATTGTTCAGTAGTCGAGAAACCCTACATTCGATTCCCGTTCAGGCGCAATATTATATTAATTCCCTGAGCTTTTATGAATTACTATCGATTTAGAACGGTAAATATCCAAGCGTATTCGCGTACATGTATACGTATGAATTCGACTCAGCCAGATATGTCATAAAACTTGTCACATTACTTTTTTGCAACAGCTTCCAAACGTAGCAGACTCTGCGGGAGTCGTTTATCGAAAATCTTAAGAATGGCGTTGGGAGTATTTCGTGAGAAAATAAGGTTGTTGTTTGTTTGTATGAAAGTTAGGTTGTGGACGTACAAGCTTATAACTGTGTATCGGCATGTCGTGTTCTGCATCTTTTAATGCAACTGACTGTTTCCCTTAAGTAACATATTATATAATTGTAACAAAGGAATATGCCAAGACAATAACACAATTGACAATGACCACACGCGATATTTAATTTGTTTGTAGTAATAAAAAAAACTTTAAATTATTACATAAATTTTATAAATGAGTCGATTCGTATATTTTGTTATCGAGAAATTTACAACTATTTTATTTTTCAATTGCTCCAACCCATTCAACAATATTAATGATGTCCAAGAAGTCGTGTCCGACACTTTGATAATCACTGATTTAGGAAACCACGATTTTGTCATTTCTTATTGCACTAAGATCTATAATAGGACTGGTCGAAATTCTGAATTCAAGACTAATAATTTCCAGCCTTTAATGCTTGTATATTCCGTCCGGTTTAAATCAATCCACTACTTAGGCATAGAGCCTTCTGCAATTTTGGAACTTTAAGCTGGTTCAGCGCGGCCTGGGCGCTGACGGCCAGGATTAACAGCTGAATGTGCTTTCAAAGGCACGGAGAGAGGATGTGACCAGTTCGCCCGTTGTCGAGATCAAACCCGATACTTTCTAGTTCGTAGACGACACTCTCGACCTACGGACCACCACCGCTCAATGCGACTATATGCGAACGCAGTAATGAAATGAAATTTGATCTCCATCCTTTTACCATGACGCGCCGCGCTAACTGGCCATCCGGTCGGAGAACCTTCACACGTATAATTGCGAGCAGCCAAAAAATTCAGAAAAAATTTTGAGTTGATCTTGCTCTCGCAAGTCGAAAAGCTCTCCATATGATTATTTTCTAGAACATTCACAAACGTAAAAAAAATTGCAAAGGCATAGTCAAAGTCCGCACCGTATACTCCTCATGAAAAGGTCAGGATAAAATCATAACAATGGCTCTAACGTTCACTCGGCGCTGGACTTTTTAGATTTTTTTAATTCTTTTTAGTGCCATTTTTCCCCTGGCTTGATTTTTCTATGATTCTGCGCGTATTTTCGACTCATACGAATCGACGCCTTTATCTTTTTTGCAATTGTCATTTTAATACCGTTTTTTATGATTACTTCGTCGAATGTTTTCATTGTATCACTTTGATTCCTTGTAGTTCTTCTCAATTCTTTAGATCTCTCTTCAAACGCGTTCTCACGCTACACTAATTTATAGTTTTACACAAAGCTAATTCACAACAATCACGCGCAGGCGTTACGTTAACCCGGTAGCATTATTAGTCTCATAATAATTAGAAATTGAAATTTGATGATATTTTCTAACACAAAAAAGTAAGACCGTCTATTACTGCACTTGACAAACGAAATGACGTTTTCACGTCAAAATACTTCAGCACTGTTTGTGGCGTATCTTAAACGTGTACATTATAGGGTTATTCCAAATACTTCGGCGTGTTTCGAGCAGAACCGTTCGCACACATTCAATTTGTGCTTGACTCATTTTTTAGGATTCCGCACCTAGCCTTCGAAGCATTATCATCCATCATGGAGTACGGCACAATAACTCTTATTCAGTCACGGTGTCCCGCTAAAGGAATAGTCCTCTTTACCCGCGACAGAAAAAAAATTCAACAGTGAATTGAACCAATTTCGCCGAAGCAACAATAGCTAATCTGAAATAAAAAGACAAACAACATTGAAAGAAATCCCGCCTACTTCAAATCGAATTTACACAATTCTTTCATTGAATATGAGCACATAAAAATTAAATATGTCAAATTTTATTGACTTCATTTGAAATATTTCAACAAGCTACTTAAATTGAATCGTGATAATTACTAAATAGTAAATATTATTCCGTTTTTTATTTAAGATTTTAATTTTAATTACTAACAAGTGACTATTCGCGATATGCACGATATTAGCGCCGTTTAGCGTCCGCAACTTTTCGTAACATATCAAACATTTATATATTCGTGAAATAATAAAAACATTGATTTTCAAGTTGATTATTATTCTTAATAAATAATTCTGTTTATGCAACACCACTAGTTAACAGTAACAATATCTTCTTGTTTTTTTTTTTCAGTTTTTGTACTGATAATGATTATCTACTATCTCTGTTTTCGCCCAGAGCCACGCCAGTTTAATTATTTGCACTTTAATCTACATTCATTTTAATTTCGCAGACCAATTATCCGCTTACATCTTTGGTAATCAAATGATCAAAAGAATGGGTGTTATTAGTCTTCCATCAGTTACATCAATTTAAAAGAAATAAACTCTTCTCGATCTTATTTTTTCCAAGTAGATGTCGCTGATGTTGAAAAACGACAGCAATTTCCGCCATGGACCTTCTTTTTTAGAATTTTGAAAGGGCAAACGAGCATATGAACGAGCGAGCGTAACAACATACTGGGAATGACGAAACATCATATTCAATTGTTATAAATGCATACCAGAAATTACAAAACGCAGTACTCAATTCTACTAAGTATATATTTGAAATGACAAAACTTTAAATATTTATGTATAAGTATGTACAGAACATTTAGTATTATAAATGCATATTAGAATTTACAAACCTCAGTACTTAATCTTACTATGTACTTGGAATTGCAAATGGTTTTGTAATAACTCAAGGGTAACGTCATCGTTTTTGGATTACAAACTTCGCTACTAAATATTAGTAAAAGAAATTACTAAATCGGACTTGCAGTTTTTACAAAACTTTAGTTGTCGTGGGAATTATTCATATTTTGGTGATTATTTATTATTTTTATTAATTTACTATTCTTTTCTCTCCATGTACTTCAATAGAATATATGAACGGAGACACATAGATATATACAGATCAAACACATAACCACATTATGGACTTTGCCACAATTGGATAAAAAAAAATATAAAATTCGAGCAATGGGTGATCTTGCAAGCCAGCCCCAATACTTTCTGCGTTGTTTTGTTTAACCTGTAGTCTTTTGGAGCTTGGAAAGCTTGAAAACATTATTATCCTCATTTTAGAGCTCGAAATGTACAGCATTCCCTTTCAAAATTATTAATGGTATAAAAAATCACCTAATCCTTATTTTTCAAATATATTTTTTAAGCCAAACAATCGGTATGAACAGAAACTCGGTGAGTGCGGTGTAGTTAGAGAGCTAAAACGAATTAAATTTTAAAAAACAGGTAGAATTCTTATTTTTTTAAACGACGTCTTTTGATTAATTTATCCGATTTTAATGAGACTTGATTTTCGACGCAACTTTTTAAGAGCAAAACTGTGATTTATTATACAAACTGATCTTACACAAAGCTAAAAAGTTATTATGGAAAAGCACTTACATTCAAAATTTTTCATTTACGATATCTCTCGTATATATGAACCGATTTGACCAAGCCTTCCGTTCCTCTAAGAACACATTAAGCCTCTGGTCGCGGATTTGTGACAACGTTCGCTAGCAGCGGTCTATAGCCATATAGAGTCAGAGAGAAGGATTATGATTCCAATACAAGTTACAATGTAAAATAAAAAGATTGTGGGAGTGTAGTATACTACAGCAATGGGATTATATTAGCTTAAAACAACAACGACAACAGTATGTATTCGATTATGTGACCACAATTTTCAAGACGTTGTAATCCAGCACAAATATATTTACCATCATCTCGTGCGCATAGTCACATACGTATACCTCTCGTTCATTTGTGAAACAAGGCGCCCTCTATCGATCTAGTCGCGCGTGCATTTCTCTCGAATGGAGCGAAACAACGCTTCTAAGTGCCAAACCAAATTAATATTGTAATAGCCTTAAATGGTGTTTTAGTATCCAACCAACTCGAGAATTTTTTTTGCTGCGATTCCCCTGATTTTTCATTATTAACAAATAATGGAACTCGGGGAAAAACATAGTTTACAAGACATGCTATATAAAAAATAATTCTCTAAAAAAGGGCTCGTCGCGTAACAAAAATTATAATAAAAAAAATCTCTTTGCATTGATTAATTACCTTACTATACATTTTAATTAAAGCAATTGCAGGCCTTGTCTACCGAATGGTGATTTCATCAGTATCGTATTACGTAATATTTAGGTTCACTGTTTTTTCACGTTAAATAAACTATCTGTGCGGATTTTCGAACAATAAAGTATATTGTTAACACAATCTTTAGGGCGATTTCATATTTATAACGCTAACGACGTACTTTCTAATAAAGATTTGATGTTTCTTTATACATAACATTATAAGGGGTAAACGATCATAAGAGGTAACAGAGAGTAGGCGATCATTGGTGCCCATGGATTCCCATGAATGATAAATAATGCATTTTCGACTTAAAAAAAATAAGCTCTCCTTTTAAGAAATAGTTTACCTTCCAAATTCTGTCATAGTCGAATTGTAACACCGTTGATCATTGATCATTGCAAATTTTTGCTGTACATAGTGAAAATTTCGCATGAAGCATACAGCGCTGGATCACCGGCCATCAAAATGGTGATGATGGTATTTCCGACGAGCGGAACAATGGCAGGATTCAGCGACAGAAATAGGATGAGGTGATTCTTCAAACTTGTATAAAAATGCTACGTCATTTCGCAAAGCTAACGGGTCCTGTTGGCTGGATATTCGGAGTCGCCGATAAGTCGAGAGGCTCGACATTGGACGCGGTCTAGACGCAAGATTATAATCACATATTTCAATTTATATATCGATATTGAGGTGTCTTAGCCTTGAAGGGCACAACAGTATTCCACATGAGCTTGGTCCAGTGCTTATAAAATGAAGGCGATAGTCCAACTTGAAGTACCATCGTACCTTATTAAGCACCTTAGCTTTCCAGAAACTATTCGTTACACTCTAGACGATACTGAACTCTTTACTTACATTTTAAATCAAAATTCAATGCAGGTTTAATATCGTCTCACTTTTTAAATCACAAATTTACGTGGGACTCAATACACTAATGTGAATAAAATAACAATAAACTCGCAATAACATCTATTTTTTCGTATGATGTCAGTTCTTGCGCGATCAATCTTTGATCGGCTTTATTTATAACATCGTTCGCATACTACTTTTATATTTAACCTGTCATAAACCGGCTATCGTAAAGAAAACTGTCCCAAACTATTTAAGGTATTTCACCGGTGACCATCAATTTTAATGGATACAGTGGACGTTCTGCGGCTTGACCTGATTCGCCGGCTCGGAGACACAACTCGGCCCGACCAATGGATTGGCTGTAATAATAATAGCAAATAGCATTGTTATTTCTCGATAAAGTTGTAAGCATCGAAAATAAGAGCCGTTGCGAATTGTGTGAGCTTATTAATGAAAATAAGCTTTGACTTCAAATGAACTTTATTATTAATACTTTATAATTATTGTTTACCGGAGCTGTTCTCATGAAATTTGAATCAAAGCCTTGATTGTTTCTTTAAACAACAGTTTATTCGGTTATATCATTTAGATAGACTACGATATGAAATACGTTGCCACATTTTGTATTATCCGTATGAAACGCGATCAAATAAAATAGTGCCCAACTTAATATTTACATTTGTCAATTGAAAAACAGGCACAAAGTTTTATTACCTGAAAAATACACAATCCTTGCCATTTATCATCCTTTATTTTATAGTTATTCCTTTTTCTAAGCAGTTCTGGTGCAGTCATTAAGACGCCTATCTGCCGAAGAACTCGAATAAATAGCGCCGCTGAATGTTTCAACTCTCACGCAAAATGAAAGAATACGTCATCCTTCGTATTGACCCTAAAGGACGATCATTATTGATCCTAAAGGACAACATCATTATTGATCCTAAAAGACAACATCATTATGGAATCCGCGTTCCGAGTGAGGTCGAATGGAATTTTTGAGGTCACGCGCATCACCCACCTCTTATACAAGACATCTACACAAACACGACGCTATATGGGTTATGCAAATGTAATTCCCCAGTATTCATAATAAACAATATGGGTAGAGAGGAGAAAAGGAGAGAGAAGCGGAGGGTGCGCTACCCATTCGTCTGTCAGCGTTTTTTCAATTGCAAATGCAACCGTTAAATAAGTAATAAGTACCTAAATGAAAAAACATAGCTACACGATTTTAGACATGCAATTAATTGTTATTAATAATTTCACCTGAAATACTTCATAACGTGACGAAATAAAACATGTAAGTCTTGCTTAGACGTTTTATTGCATGAAATAAATTGTTTTATTAATAAATGCCAAAAAGCACAGAAACGAAGGAGGCCGGGTCATGTAATTTTTCATGATAGCACGGCTCCCAATCAGGATGCACTTTTATGCACCATTTTCAGGAATAGTATATACATAAATCGGAAATGCATGTATTATATATATGTATGTATGTATGTATGTATGTATATATAGTAGGGCAATTCATTTGAAACGAGTGTTTTTTGTAGATGCTCGAGCAAAATATCAATCTACAAATAGAAAAACTTTCCGCTATGTTATTTTTCGATGTGCCGTTGAGCTTCTTGAGTTCTAAATATTGTCTATGAGTTTCTGAATTTTTCAAGCTCAAATATAAGAAAAACGGTTGACCCTGCAGGTCATTCTTGAAACTTGTTACTACTTTCAACTTAGAGTGATTAAAAAAAATAAAGGAACCGTAAATTACTGAGCTCATCACTCTCAAAAGATCAATTTTATTGTTTTTCAAAGTTCTCTGCGCTCAAAAATATAGTTCTAATACGTTTTGACCTTTTACGATTCAAAAATCTGTATGTATTAAAGCTTCACTGTTAATTTTTCAACTAAAATATATTCGGAACTTGTTGTTTGATTGTTAATTATCTGCTTTATGGCATCCTTTGCATTTTTATGAACGAAAAAAATGATTGAGTACCAAGCATCAATCTATTAAATTTTTAACAAGTTACTTTGAAAATTACATTTTTTTTCGAGTTTTCAATATTTTTCTAACTTACGAATCGATTATGATGCAGAGCGCAACGATCGAAATTGTTTTTTAAACGGAAGACCTAATAAGATTTTGGATTTTATCAGTAAAGCAGTTCAAAAAATATTCGAAAAATCAAAATTACACGCAAAAACATATATACAGACATTCGGAAAATGAAATAATCGAAATAAATTACTAGGACCGCAAAACGTCAATATCTGATTAAAACTTTATTTTTGAGGATGGATGAAAACAGCGTCTTCCCAATTTATGAATATTTTTCAATTTTCATAACAGGAAGTTAAAAACGCTATTTTTTTTTATATTGCAACCACAATATCTTTCAAACACGTTATTCGATTTTGATCTGCATTACGGCATTTGATACTATTTTTAAGCAGAAAACAATAACTCGGTACTCACCACCAAGAATATCTAATATTACGTTGAAAAAATGCTTTTTTTGAATTTTTCTTTAGCGATATCTCTCAATCAATCGATTTTGATGCGTTTCACGACGATTGAAGTTGTTTTTTTATGGACAAGAGGTGGTTAGATTTTGGAATTTATCGGGAGAAAAGTTCAAGACATCTAAAAAAACACTTTTTGAAAATTTTTTTCCAACGTTATTTCTATGACAGATCAAACAATTTAGATGAATTTAGCAACAATTGACCTTGTCTTTTCAAGAGAGCAAATCGACGGATGGATTTTGGAGAGCAGCTAGTATAATATTGTAAAAAACACATTATAAAAACACTCTTGAAGAAATCGACCGATTTTTATGCAGTTTGCGGCAGTCAATTCATCTGTTCGAGAAAAGAGTTTATTAAATTTTGACATCGATCGGCAGAGTGGTCTGCCAGTTACTTAAGAAAAGTATTTGTAGATGTCTCTATAAGTGGATTTGTTAATAGCAGAAATTAGATTTAATATTTTCTTTTATAACACATCACAAAATCGTTGCCAACGTGACGTCATCGTGGCTTAGTTTGCCAAAATGCAGGTCGATTGCACAATATTCCCGATAATAGAGCAAAAAGGTGCATCCCGATTGGCAGCCCTGCTACCATGAAAGCCAGACGGCCTGGCCTCGCTGGGCTTTTGTGCTTTTATGCGAACCGTACACATATAGGCAGCCGATCCATTCGTCAAAATAGATGCATTCAAAATGGAAAAGGGGTCGCTTTTGACTTCGGCTGCTATTCGAACTTGAATCGCTACCACGGAATTAAAAAGGTAGAAACTATTGTTTTAAATATCGATAAATTTCTACATGAAAAGTTAATGAAAGAGTTTAAGACTCTTTGTTTTTCTCTCATAATTTCATATATAATAATGAATAATATTATTTCAATTAAGCAAGTATTTATTACAGATAAGTTGTTTTTCACGCGTTTTGATGTGTTATTACATCACAATCATAAGGAGTGGGCGTTTCACAAATACTCTATTTAAGTTGAATTTTTGCTATCTTAAAAATTAAGTTGATTTTAGATATAAGAAAGTTTCCACAAGATACGTAACTCTATTTTGATTTGTAAGAGCCATAAGGCGAGGCGTAGTTTTTTTAATTTGTTTATGAAGTCTAGAATTCATTTGATGTTGTGTTCTCTAATCAAAACTAGACAACAATCGGTTCACAGTTATATGCTTATATTCACTTTTGCACATATTGTATTTTATAGTCTCTTCCCTACCTACCTATATGAACAGAATATTTAGTTTCTAGACCACATCCAAGTATTTCAGAAGTTAATCAAAACCATATGTAACCGAAAACAAAAATAAATCCCTGAGATATATCAAGTACGACAATGACTTCAGAGCTAAGCCATTGACAGAACTGGTTTACTGTCTGGTTTGTGTGGAGTACTTAAGAAGTTTAAATCATAAATTTAGGAGTAATTAAGAATACATATTTTCATTTATATGACAAATACAGCGTAGGACGTACTAGCAATCCACCACAATTTTATGAAACCTCAATACATCCCTTTACGTAAATCGACGCCGCCCATGCGCACGAGACCGACGGGGCGGCGGTATCGGCCGCCCGCCCACCTCGGCCCAAGACGTGCATTTGCGTTGTAATCGCCCTTTAACATGTGAACTTTCGCCTAGTGAACTTTCCCTGACCGTGATCGAGACATCAACGTTGCATTTCGTCGATGGTATTGTTGCGTTGATTCATGTTTCGATTCACGTGCCACGAACTTTAAAATTGTACTTTAATCGTACTGTAATACACCTGTTGTTATTTTTCAATATAACTGTTGTGATTGCATTATTTTTATTGTACTTTTTGAAATGGACAGGTGATATCTTTAAAACGATTTTGCTAAAGCCTTGAAAGCGTTATATCTCTACTTATAATAAAATCGTAAAGGAGCCGTGTCTGTACATTAAACATTTTATAAAGTGAAACTTCTAATGAGACTTCCAACAAGGTTGCGTTAAACGTTTAACACTACCATAGAGGGGGTATGAAAGCACCGTTGCGTTAAACGTTCAACGCTCCTGGGGAAAAGGAATAGAAAGAGACAGAGCGAGAACCGGCCTAACAGATTTAAATGCGATTGTCACTGATGTATTGTCGCAAGCTTCCAGTAAAAATCAGTATTTGTTTCATTTCAATCGGTTTACATTCAAAATAGGTACGTTAATCTTCTATGTGCCTGCATATATGAAAATCGTGATCTATGTACACAATAGACTCGTAAACGAGCCGTGTCTATAGTTTGTAATTTAAATATTTTTTTCGAAAAATATTTATGTACTGTCTTATGTTATCGATTGTTTTTCGCACGCCCGTAGGGCGTTTAGAAGTTTGATTGAAAATGATCAAATAAAAGAATTTATGAAAACTACTCAATATATGCATCTGTAAATATACTTACTTAGTAACTTATATTGTTGTAATTACAAAAAAAAAACTTTACTTGTAATTTCATAATAATTATTTCATTCTTTCATAAAATTAGCTATAATAAGAATAGTTTGTTATTAAGTTGGGAGGAGTTTTTATTTTTATTATGTGCTTATACATATATAATTATATGCATAGATTACAGAAAAAAGACTTACATCTTTAGTTTGTTTTACTATTTGATTAAAATCCAGTGTTTAAAATAACTTATGCCATTAAAACAAATTTTGTTTTAATCGCAGCATTTATCACGACTTCTTTCAAATTGCAATCGTGGTCGGTAGCAGAATTAAATTTTATTCGAAAATCGAGATTCGAGACCGAATGGAGTTAAAATCGAGGGCGGGACCAAGGTCCAAATCGAATGGGAGACCATAATTAAAATTAATAGCGTAACTGAAACCGGAGTGAGTAGTGCCGAAATAGATTTTAGAGCGGGACCAGGATCGAGTGTGGAACTAAAATTGGAATCTATTTAAACCACGACCGAATTCGCAATCATAAGCAGAACCAGAATTGGAATATATTTAAATCACGACCGGGTTTGGAATCAAAAGCGGGACCTCAACCAAAAATCGAGAGTGAGATGAGTTGACATCAAGAGCAGGATCGGGACTAGAATCGTGCACGGGAGTTTGATCATGGTCATGACTGAGAGCGTAATCGGTCGATGTGCGAAATAAAGGAATATATTTCACATACGGGTGGAAAGAATTACATGTTATAGCTCTCGCCTGCCGCGTTGACATAGAATGTATCTCTTGATCCTTTATATCGACCAACCTCACTGTAAAACATGACGCTGACCTCTCTCTCTCTCTCTCTCAATTCAATTATCCAAAACGAACACACACTTTTACACCTGAAACTTACGTAATCACTGTAGCTAAATTATTTTGTTATGAAACGCTGTCGCTTTTACTCTTGATCCCTATACCGGTCCTGTTTGCTATTCTAATCCCATTGTTGTCAGTGGTGTGTTTTTCGGAATATTAATCCTCCTTTGGACATTACTATTACTAATAAATTGTTACAAAAAAAGTAAGAAATTCGTCCTAGATTCACGGTAATGAAGCTGCAACAGAAAACTGGTATCTTCAAAAATTATATCTTATATGCCGTTCTAACGTTTTATTACTATAAAGTTTCATAGAATCCGTTAAAGGTTTTTTTTCGTGAAAAAGCAACGGACATCCCTCATCCTCACAAACTTTTGCGTTTATAACGCTTGTAAATTTTTTTACAATAATGAGAATAATCAACTCTCGTATGATGATTTGGACCAATTAATCAAATAAAATTAACTAGTTTCTTACTAGTCCGTTTAAGCTACGCGTTCGCTCAATTTAAATTTTGCCCAAATACATGAGGTGTTACCAATCACACGACCGTTGCCTCTCGTCCGACCTTCGAGAACACCTGTAGATTGTCGCACTGAATATTTGAGCGTGAGCCGCCCAACACAATTTCATAATGTATTCTATTCTGGTAATGCATAGAATTATTTTATACGAGTATACAATAATAACAAAACCCACCATGTGAATATTAATCAAACACATGTGTGCCCGTCCACATATAAAAACTCAATTTGGTTTGATCTTGAACAGCCGGACCGGTATCGAGCTATCAATTTACAATGAGAGAATGTTTTATGTGGTTGTGTTACTGTAACATTTTTTCTCCGTTGTTTGTCCTTTATAACCCCGTTTCACTGTATGTTTCATGTTTTAATTCGAGCTTAACCGTTATTCAAATTTCACGTTAGCTGTCACATGCAAAAGCTGCGGTATGCACGAATTGATATCACATCCAAGCGTGTTTTTTTTTCATTTTCATTTCCAACAGCAAAATGTATTACGTAAATATACTCGTAAATGTATTACGTAAATATAATATACTCGTTTACGAATATTTTTTCTTTAGAATAAAATCAATTGTTTATAAAACGGGTTTGTCTTCGGTTATATATATAAGGACTTCGGTTATATATATATATATATATATGCTGTGCGTGCGCGCGTGCGTGCGCGAGAATGTGTGTGTGTGTGTGTGTGTGTAAGTAGATCTTAAACATATTATCATATTAATTTGTTGCTATTCTTTCTGTTCCCATTCCAGTTATGTTGCTCTTTATACTTATATGAAAAACTCTTCATATAGACATACATCTTAATCCTTAATAATAATACTCACATCAAATCCATAAACACTTAATGAGTTCATAAAAATCAAAACCGCTGTTCGATTTTAATGACGATTCCAATATCAGGGTATTTAATATTAGACTTCAGACTAATACAATTTTTGTCTAGACAACTATAGACTTCGATTTCCAATAATTTATAATTGGTAATTAAGCTGGAACTTCGACTAGGGGCGATTAATAATTATTATTAATAACTTTATTAATATTAATATTGACATTACAAATATTAATAATGATTGTTAATACTATCTTTCATAACCAATATTTTTTTAGCGATTTTTGTCAAAGTTATAAAAAATTCACAATTATTAAAGCAGTTTTGTTTTTTGCACATATTCACATGAATGTTTATTGATGAGGATTTTGCTTCTCACGATATCCTAACGGTCAAATGTAATTGAACAAATAAAATAGGGTAAATATATCGCAAAGAATTCTCTGTTCAGTTATTTTTGTAACGAAATTTATAGTAAACATAAAGTAAATGAAAATTCTGTAAATGTAAAATTAAATGCCGTAACTTTTTAAAAACAACTTGAAACCATATGCCATAAACAATTATTAATCCTTAAATGTCTCCAAAAATTTACGGCGTCAAGCGATAAGATGCATCTGTAGGCATACATGTCAAAATAAATTAAAGACGAAATTCATAATTCTCGTGCTCTACACCACCTTCCGTACATTACAAATAAATTCAGTAACAAAAAGATTGAATCAAAAGGAATAAAACAAAATTCAGAGCTAAAACATATTTATAATTTTTTTTTATTTTATTTAAAGCCTTTATTCACTGACCGTATTACAGTTTTAACCTTATAAACTAGCAAAAACACTGTTTTAAATTAATTGAAATAAGTCTTAATGTATTATAATAAATATTTTAGCAACCACTTAGTCAGGTTGTCTATCGGCATAGGCCTCCCCCAGTTTCTGCCATTTCTCTCTATCTCCAGTTGACCTTCTCCGTCCTTTTGGTAAATCGTCCTTCCATCTTTTGATATGACCTCCTCTTTTCCTTTTCCCATTCCTAGGATACCATTCTAATACGTCCTTCGTCCATTTTTCTTTGCTAGTTCTCATTGTATGTCCAAAATTCTAAAAAAATGTGCTGATGTACAGGAATTAAAGTTTGTGACTTCCGTTCACATTCGAGGCAAATCTTAAGTCGTGAAAGGGCCATTTAAAAAAATTCAAATCCTAATTTTTACACTTTTTTCAACAAAAAATAAAATGTCCTATATTTGAAATTTAAAATTACTTTGACTTAAAAATTTAGGAACCCCCTTAAAACAAACATTTTTGTCGATTTTTCACGAATTTCTCAATTGATTATCAAACTTTTTCAAAAATTTTTCTCGAGTATGCAGTTCTTATTTGTATCTATACACTTTTGGATACTTCACATCACTTAGATCTAGAGTTCTACGATATCTATGCATCTACGACACCAGAAGACTCACATTTTGAAAAATAGTCGTCTACAGGCGATCGTAAAGAATTTCAATGTTGAAATGATTTGATATTGATTACATTGAAATAGTTACATTTTGCATATCAACAGATTTTTTAATCATATCATTTTTTCGTGATTAGAAACTGATTTTTTGATTGATTTTTCATATTCCTTTTATTGTATCCCTTTGGTTATCTTGTCCTTTTTTAATCTACCCGAAGATCGTGTAGAAAACAATATCTGTGAATTTTCAAAATTAAAACCTTACCCTTCACCCATTTTTTATTATTTATACGGCAAAAACCTTCGCATATATCAGATACCTGAGGACGGTGAACCGGATTATGACGGACTTTTACTCGCTAAACCCATCATGATGTCATTCTCGTCGCCCATTTGTCGGGTCTGTGTTTACGCTTTAGCATTCGTCTACTGTCTATGGCAATAAGTAACTCGAAAAATAAATTCCTTACGACCATGGATCGCCCTGAGGCTCATAGAAGCGCCATCTTAGAAACGGACGAAGGGCTACCCAAGTTAGCCCTAGACCGTGTTGACGCTCTTCCTTAAAGACCGTAAACATTGATAATGGCTTCCCGACGAAAACGATCAAACGCTGTCTACAACGACGTAATACTTAGCGTGTGAAATTTCAGAAACTCTCATGATACTTTCAATGCAAGTATTTCATTCTTTTACCTCTTTTTCATTCCTTCTTCAAACAGTTCGATTTCCTCATTTGAAGTTCAACACTAAAAGTCGTGGTATATATATAAAAAATTATAATATTTACAATACTAAATTGAAATACGAAAAATAAAATCATAATTCAAAACAAAGATCATCACTAAGTAGAAATAACCCAATGCTATCGACAACCCAGCAATTATGTATTAATAAGTCTACAAAAAAATATATATTTGATTACCGAATTTTATAAGGCGTTCCGGCGAGAAGCGACAACATAATCAATGATTAAATTTTTACCATGTCTTTGATGCCGTAAAAGCTTTCCTTTTACTTCATTTTATATTACAAAGTACAAATTGGTATTGTCTGTAATATAAAGGTAACTTTTTTATTCTTTTATAATTTGTTCGTTTTAGTCATTAAATTAATTAATTATCAAAAAGCAATATACAAACGTTTTTTTTTATTCCACAGATGTTTTCAAGAATCGCGATGAAGTATTTCTTCGTTTTGTTCGCCTACGCTTTGATTTGCATCGGCGCCAAACGTGAGTTGGGATGTTCCAGGCGCATACACGTAGCTCGAGCTGAACAGCAGGACGAGTTCGGAAGAAAATGCTGGGATTACATCAAGTTTACCTCATGCGGAGGATGGTGTGACTCCAGCGAGGTAGAACTGAACAGAACTGCATACATTTAAATCCCGAAAAATATAACAAAGTATTGCAATTTGTGATCCTGTCTTATTAAAACAATTGCTAACTTATGAATTATTAATCTAAGAAAATGCTATTTTTCGTTTACAAAATACCTTAAGACTGAACTAACTTGAAAAAAAAATGCATTTATCGTTACTTCCCTCCTTTCATTAAAAGAAATCGAAATAATATTATAAATCGACAGGTGGAGAAACACCTAAGCTCTTGTTAATAGATTCTTTTAGTACATTAAATTAAGAAGCAAAATCGAAGTAACATTACAATATTTATTTTAATATTGAGCACGATTTGTTGGGCATATATTTTAAGCCATGGAAACAGTTTTAACGTATTTTATAAGTAAAAAGTTGCAGTAAAATCTTTTTGGTTGTGCTACTTGTAACGATAGCTTCGATACCATTAAATAGTAAACATTTTAGAAAAATAAAAATTAAAAGTAAGAACGGTGTTCCGCCATTTTTTATCCAACTTCAGAATTAAAAAGCAGGAGGTTCTCCATTCGACTGTATTTTTAGTGCATAGGTACCTGTCTACTTTCTTGCGTGGTAAACACATAGATCATACCTACATATTGATGAGTAGAAAAAGTAAATTAATTATTAAATTTTAGAATACACAATTATTTTTTTTACCTTTTAGTGCATATTAATTTGTTTTGAAATAGTTTTTGTTTTGAAATCGATTTTTAATTTTTCTTCTGTTTACCACAATGAATTATTCTAAAGCAGAACTTCGATAAAATTTGAAGTTTTATTACGATACAAAAAACTTAAAAATGCGAGACAAGCCGCGACAAAAATTTGTGACGTTTATGGACCTAATGCCATATCTATAAAAGTATCACAAAATTAGTTTAATCGTTTTCAGTCCAGTAATTTTGATGTCAAATATGAACCTCAATCTGGTCGATTTGTTATGAATAAAGTCGATGCCATTTTAGAAAAAGTAGAGCAAGAACGGCGTATTTCTCCTTACTACATAGCTGAAGAGTTGGAAATCAATCACAAAACAGTTTCAACCCATTTAAAAAGGCCAGGCATACAAAAAAAAACTCAATACCTGGGTCCCACATGAGCTCACTGAAAGAAATTTAATGAATCGCGTGCTTAGTTGCGATTCTTTATTGAAACGTAATGAAACCAAGCCGTTTTGGAAAAAATTGGTCGCTAGTCATGAAAAATGGATTGCTTATGACAAGAACGCGCAAAAAAGATCATGATCAAAAGACAAATAAGCTCCACAGACTATACCAAAACCCGGATTAATTCACAATAAGTTGATGGTATGTGTACGGTAGAATTGGAAGGACGTTATTCCTTATAAACTTTTACCGCCGGCAAAATCATCAATTCGGATCTCTACTGCCAACAGCTCTAGAGACTCAAGCAAAAAGTTAAAGAGGAATGGCGGGAATTGGTCAACAGATTGGATGTGATTTTTCACCATGATAACGCCAAACCACACACATTTTAGTGGTTTAGCAAATATTGACAGAGTTTGGTTAGAAAGTATTAATGCATCCACTGTATAGCTCTGATCTTCGACCCTAATATTTTCACCTCTTTCGGTCTCTTCAGAATTCTGTAAGTAGTGTTAGGTTCACATCAAGAGAAGACTCTCAAAATCATTTGACGCAATTTTTTGATCAGAAGTCCTAAAATTTCTACAACAAGGGGATTGTGTCACTACCTACAAATGGCAACAAGTTTCAAAACAAAATGACATATATATATTTTAATTAGATGTTAATAAAATGTATTGAAAAATTGTATAAAATTTGTATGTAATACGAAAAAACTTTTTCTTCGAACTTATAAATAATTTTATAAAATAATTAAATTTATTTATCTACATTGTTTTAAAAATCTACAACCGCCCCTTTTATGACAGTATCTATTCCTACTATTAAAGTTTGAAGTCCGACATAGGCTGAAGTGAGACCCTAAGATACCGGTCTAACTATAGGTAACTTTGTTTCAAGAAACAATTCTCTATCTCTTCAACTGAAAATCGAAGTTTAGAGAGACTATACGGTTATCAAAGGCCCGGCTTAACGAGTGTAATTTGTACAGAACCACAACTTTCTCCTAAAGGCAATGAAGAAGCTAAGTTCCAAAAATAAAACGAAGGCACTACACCCGGCTGAAATATTGAAATTCGGAGTCGCATTAGAATAAATTTTCATTTTGAACTATTTACGTTTTCCAAATTCGAAATTGCTGTAAGCACCGATTTTTTGCCAAAGATATACGACGATCAGCATTACTGAGAATTTAAACGCAATACGAAAAGTTCCGACATGTATATATATCTATGTTGTACGTTTATACACAATATATATTTATATTATTAACCCAAACTTCACTCTCGTGTAAATGGGGCCAATATATGTAGATACTTATATACAGAGGTGTCGGCTACGGTAACGGTAACAATGTCGCCAGTTCAATTGTTTTTTCCCATCTTAAAAATGCCCAACACGCCTAAAGAAGTTTTCACTTTAAAAATTGATATATTTGAAATATGCAAAGGGCTATTTATCCCACAAAAATCTATACAAAGCCTCTTCTAATTTTGATTACATGTTCTATCAGATATAAAATACTCTACTACTCCACTACCAAGGCAGATGGTCCCACTTCTCTTTATTTTAGGAGATTAGAAATCTTAGACTTAAAAGACTGGATTAGAAGCCCTTCATGCTGACTCAGTGTAGATTCGAGGCAGCTAACGACCTTTGTTATGAATGCAATGAGAACTTCGGATATAAATAGCTTAACGTGCACTCAGAGGCACAGAACGAATGGTTTGATATGACTAATGTTGAAAACTTATCTGTTGATTTATCACAAGTCAAAACGGAAACGGATTGTTTCCGACTCGGAGGCGACGCTTTTAATCACTGAGCCAGCGCTACGCTTGATGTTTTATTGCGAAATCGCTTATAAATACTTAATTTTCTTGAAAACTCTGACAATATTAAATAGATTGACAAAAAAATCCATGTTTGTGCAATTCACACACGGTAGACTTGAAACTTCAAAAAAGTAACCTACAAGACAATGAGATAAATATAGAGTATCAGTAGTAGGAATTTATATGATATTTTTATTACGTTTAAAAGTTATTTTACATTTTAATGAGGTTATACATGTGATATTAGACCAGTAAGAAACAAGAATGAATTTATCGATTAGAGAATATTAAAATAATTTTTTTGACGTGACAACGTTCGATTTCACTCCAATTCGATGGAGCCGTCTGCACGCACGAAAAACATGACTCATGCGGCGTTACCTCGCTCTGAGGCGTTCCATTTAAGGCTTGAAGTGCAAGCGAGAGCGCGGAACGAGCGACAAAGAGGCACAACCGGCCTCCGCGTTCGACAGCGCTCGACATCTGTCTCTCTCCTACTTGAGTGAGCGATGCGTCCGCGTGGACAGCTGCTATACGATAATACATTTACATGTTTTCGTCAAGTATGAAGTGCATTGAAAAGTGAATGTGGTGCCAATTGTTTATAGCAACGATAATTGCGGCGATAAAGGTAATGATTCTTTCGATATTAAATGTATGTTCAGTGATATATTGTCGAATATTCGTGCTTTCATCATTAAAATAAATAGTATCGGTCCGCTAGTGCAACGATTGTAGGTTATGCTATAATTGACAAAACTATAACAATAAGTTAACAGAGCTATTTCACGATGAGTAAAAAATCAATTGCTTTACTATTCTATCGAAATAATTATCGAGCGTAACTATGATTTCAAAAAAATAAAACCATTCCATCGGTATTTTTTTATGACGTTGTCACGTTCAACTATCGTCAGTAAAGCGACTTTACAGACAACCAATTTTTTACTTAAAACAAATACCGCGCAGCACTTGCACAAACGAGTGAACATATAAATGCTACGCAGTCAATTGACGCGAGGCATGGGCGCCGCCGTATTGGCCTTGGTTGCTCTGCCGAGCGCCTTTCACTTTACCCCTACTCCGCAATCAGCTGTAATGCGACATGCGAAATGGGATAGGTGGACAAAAAAATTTGAACTCATAGAAAAAAGTTTCACTTTAATAATATTAAAACAAGAAAAGCTGTTTTCTAAAAGGGACACATGACTTATGTCGCTGTTTTCTTAGATACACATATTTTTCTGGTGCAGGTAGCGGACTGGGAGTTCCCCTACAAAATATCGCGTCACCCGGTGTGCGTGCACAGCGCCCGCCGGCCGATCTCGCTGCGCTTGCGACACTGCGATCCGAATGTCGAACGCGGCACTGAGCTCTACCACTACATCGCCGCTGAGGATTGCCATTGCCAAGTAAGTTTCATAATGTGATAGGAGTTACCAAGTTTATATGGAGAATAAAATGATAATCGCCAGGTAAAGAAAAAGAACTAAATAATAAAAGTTATCAGGGACAAATAACGAAAAAAATAACAGCAATTGCCAGGGAAATAAAAAAAAAAGTAGTAGAAATAAGTTATTTCAACATTATAGAAATACGTTACTTCATGCATTACATTAATTATGAGTAGTAATTGAGTAGCTCTTCAGATACTGAGTAGTTCAAAATATCCATAATTTTCCCATCTTCTTCTAGTTTGTCATTACCTCTTTAAACTAGCTTTCATTAAATAAATGAGCTCTTAGAGAATCGGTCGGCTTAAAAATTAATATTCATCTTCTTATCTTTGTAACAAGTGACAGACATACAACTTTGTCTCCGTATTTAAACTTTCTATTCAAATAACATCATAATGGTGATATTGTATGAACTTCTATAAAAGTTTAAAAACATATCGACCAAAATATTTCATAGTCATTTGTCTATTGTATGACAAATTTTTTTGTCGACAACGCAATTTATTCAACTCGACGTTCACATTGTTTAATACATAAAATCGATATTAAATTATTAAATAAACACATCGCAAAATCGCATTTTAACGAAATTAAAATCCAAAAAACATGTTACCAAACTGGGGTATTTTTCCGATTGGAATTTCTCGATTAATTAACTTTCTCAAACTATTTAATCCAACCATTACTACGCCGTAACGTCAAAGTGTAGAGCGGCACAACTATCTGTTAAGTCTTTAAATATATTCGCTCCAGTCGGGTGAGCCAACGATAGAATTCAAAGAGCACAAATTGAAATTCAAATGTATTTTTATTTGCAGATGACACTTTAATACGTAATTATAGATTTACAATTTTTTCTGAAAGCTGCTTTTCCTCAAGAAGAACATGAGAATTTGTATTCAATCAAGAATAAAACCGATTTAGATAAAAGCAAACCGGTAAAAGTTCAAGCTGGTCATTTGTTCTTGGATGGATATTTGTTCCGTAAATAATCCTAATTTATGCCGTCTTTTACAAAGTATTTGCTTAATAATTATCATGCATTTATATAATGGTAAGTTTTGTTTATCTGCGGGGACCTTATTAAACGAGCGCACACAGACTCCCATTAACGAGTTCACAAATTTATGTAATCGATTCACATGTGGTTTTTTTATAGTATTTAAAAAGGTAAACAAGCTAGAGACATGAGAAACACCAGATAATAGGTGATCACCGCCGCCCATGGACATTTTCAATCTCCGAGAAATCATTAGAACTTTTTACCGAACCGGCCCTGTAGAAAGCAACATAATATCAGATGGAGAGGGGACTGAACTACTTGAACTTTTAAAAAAGGATAAGATGTCTGATGGAGGAGCAGTGAGCCACCGTAGATCTCACTCACTCGATAAAACAGAAGCTGTTACTTCACATCTATAATAATCTGCGATATTGTGCCACCTCGTCGATCTGGCTGATTCATGTCCATGCTGCAGCCAAATAGGATACAGTTTATGTTTATTTCTAATACTGTTCAGTATGCAGATCACAATTTTTCTAATACACTTTTTGATGTGAAACATCTATACGCGCGTTAGCGTGGGGACTTCGAGTGGCTGACGCTGGGTGGTCACGAGGCGTAACGTTACACAAGCGATATGGGTATGCATTAGCACATAAGAATGCTGTTTAAGAGAGACGTGCGAATGACAGAGCAAAGGAATTGAATATGTATATATATATTATTTTGTTTTATTGCTTAAATTTTCCATTTTTGAGTGTCGTTATTAAACTTTAAATTTATTGTCCTCAAAATAAAGTTTGACTTAAATCGCTATTTAAGTGATTTCATTGATTAAAAATAATTTAAAATATTTTAAAAGAATTTATTATTATTGTTTTATTTACTGTGACGTCACTCTATTATAATTTATTAATATTAAAATTAATAAAATTAACTTGAAATTATTTATTCTTATTACTAATTAATTGAAAACTAATTTAGGAAATTACTAATTAATTTCCTAAAAGAATTCGAATCAGTGATATATTATTAAATCGAAACACATCTATTTATAAATATTAATATTCTCTAATTATTATTATATTTAAAATAATAAGAAAAATACATTGATTTTATTAACAGCCTTTATTCTTTTTTATTGTTTTACTGCATATTTACTTTATTGGTATTTATTAATTATAAATTATATATATAATATTAACTCTAATTGTCTAAATGTCTACATCTACCGGGCGTCCTGTGACGGCCAAAAGTTTTATTTTAAATACTTTAAATTTTCATAACTGTTTAAACGGAAAACTGAAATCAATGGCTATTCACAAACACACACATTAGCTAAATGTAACATCGGTTTTGTTCCAAGAAATGCTCCTCGGAGTCGACGAGCTGCGAATGGCTGCCGCCCAACTCAACGCTGCTGGGGCTGGACGCGGACGCGCTCGACGACGACCTCTACAGGGTCAACGCGCTGGTCTGAAACCACCTATCTGAGATAATCCACCGACACGTCTGCCTGAAACAGCCCTCGAAATAAACGACGAAAAGCAGAATGAGTTTTTTTTATCGACGTACCGAAATTGAAACTGTCGTGTTGGAATTTTACCCCATCGCTTAAACGCAGCCTCCCACGATCTTTTTACTGCAGATACACAGACTAGCTTTCCACATCGGGTCGCATGCGGATCAGAAGCCTGATTACGAATGTCGTCACTGATGCGACGCGGGCGTCGGCGATTTGATTTGACTAAGTTAAAAAGTCATTTATCACATCACCGGTGGTGAAGACAGTGTCCAAAACCTTGGTGTACAGCCGATCCTGCTAACCAGCGAGTCACAATGCTTCGAAAGTGGAATGCGGCCACGATATTGTCAAGTTCCGTATCACGTGGGACATGACGTGCCCAGAAATTTCGTAGCAAAGATAATAACAAAAATCAGTTGTAGTGCCGTAGCCTTCGCCGTAGCTTATTTTTTGTAAAGTAAACATAAGCCGATTTTGTGAATTTCGAAAATTTTATGAATTCGCGCCACCTCATCACCAATATGCTAATAAAGTATACGCGAAAACTTCTTTAAACGCGATCTTTTTATGAGTAAAATCTTATGAGTTTCCAACACCGATATGCTACTGTTAAAAGTATATTTGAATCAACACAGCGTATGTGAAAATTCTTTTTTAAGCTTGAAAGTTATATTTATAAATTTAATTCAATAGCAAAATTATTATTGCTCTGTTTAAATCAAAAGGTTTAAATTTTGCAATCAAACCTTAATATGAACATTGAATTTTAATTCAAATTTACTGGGCTTTCGCAACCCATCATGTACTTTCATTAATAAATACTGGTAATATTATAAATCAAAAACAATAAATGTGAAATGTGAGCTAAGTTCAATATTACGATATGTACCTTGGTTGTTGATTTCGATGACAAAAAAGTGAGATCTAAATGGATGCTAAGTTCAAAGGTCAGTCCCGAAATTTATTTATAACAACCTAAAATATTTAATAACAACTGAAAATATAATTTGTTCTTATCATTTAGAATAATATATTGAAGCCTAAGGTCTGACTTGGCTAGTTTTCATTAATGTGAAATGATTTTTGTATTATGAGGGGATCAAATGTTGCTCCAAGTGGTTCGTGTGGTATTACACACGGTGCTGCTCGACAGTTCTGTTAGCTTGAACTTGGCTTGACACGCTACCGCCTGTCCAGATACAAAAATCTGTATGTTTGGATGTTTGTTGCTCAATCACGCTTTAACGGCTGAATAGAAATACTTGAAACTTTACAATAATATGGCTTAGACATCGGATTAACATACAAACTATAATGATGGAGTTACTGCCTTTTGCTCGCAGCTTGCTTGTTTTGATCGTAGAACGAATTCTTTACTTGTGCCCGTTTATTATTGATTACAACAGTTTGAAAGAGGTTCAAGTTCAACAACGGTTTGGGATTGGAAACGCAAGCAGAACCAAAATCAGAATCAAAAGCGCAAATGAGATCGTATCATAACTAGAAATTAACGCATTATTTGTATTGTCGGTGTAAGAGTGTGCGTTCTTCTGGTACGTAATCGAGAACGGGATCATGATTGATAAAATTATCGATCTTTGAAAAGACGAAAGTTCATTGTACGTTCACGCGGACGGAGTAGCGGGTGAATTACGTATACTTTGAACGTAATAGGAAACCAGGTCGGAATCGGAAACGAATTGACAACGGAGTCAGCGCTGAAATTGACAGAATGAACAATGACGAGATTATGGTCCACAATGTGATCGGTCGACACAAAAAACGAAAGAATCCATTTGTTGTACACGCGGGCGCGGCCGCGGGCAAAAGCTAGTAATTTATTTAAAAATGCATATAATTGTTGTACCGATAGATGTGAAAACCTGATAAATGTTAATGGCTATAATTTAAAAACTGTGAAATTTTAAATTTTAATGTAGCAATTGATTTGTTGATTCCAAAAACAAATTATTATTTCACAACTTTTAGTTTACATTTCCGTGTGTCTACGATTGCCTGTTAGTTTGATTTTTTTTTAATAATTATAAAATTCCTTGAATTGACATATAAATGTACGTTTTAAAACAAAAGAAATTATTACAATTTTTTTAGTACAAAAAAGGAACAACATCTCTTACTTAAATTACAAAATTATGAGATAGATTTATCTTCGCAACGAGGTTGTCAAATAAAAATTTATTTATAAATTCCGGTATAGGAACGGCTACCAATAAAGAGTATTCCAAAAAAATGTATTATAGCGCAAATTGCGAATAAAATAAAATTATTGTCTCTGCAAAATTAGGTCTTTTATAACATCTATTACTTAATAAATTCGAATTTTTCTTCAAGACTCTCAGAAATCGTTTTCATTTCAACATGAACTTCAAAGAAGATAATTTGGAAATATTACTACTGTAGTTTACATAGAACGAAATTATTTTTAAAAATTATTTGAGCGTTTTATTTATTGATTATTAGAATGGTACAATTTGACATCAGTTGAAAAATCGTGACTTAATTCACCCATGATCAGAATAGAATCCAGTAATCTCTACGTTCAAAAACAACGTGCATAACTAATGAGCTACCATCGTTCTAGTACTTTGGTGTAGTTATATCGAAATCTATTCAATATTGGTTATGTACGTTACATCATTTTTCCAATATTAAAATCTAATTTTGTAAAATTAAAATTACTTTTGATATCACAGATATAAAAATTTCACTATTTATAAAGACTGAAATATCCTGTCCTTTAAAGTGGACCAACCTATAATCTCTTGTCAGACTTATGGAACAAGAAATACAAACTTGTAATTAATTTCCTAGTAAAGACCTCTCATAAAATCTAATTGCTCACAATTATTCATAAGAAATCGTTTTGATTTTAGAATGGTATATATTTTATAAAAATCAGTTATTCAAAAGTCTATATTAAATCCATCAGGCCCATCCTAATGATTAGGTTTACTTCAAAACTTATTAACAGTTTTATATATATTATACAATTATTTTGATGAAACATTCCTTCTCATTAAAGTGGGGCAACACTGCCGCTGAAGGACGCACAAGGTTTTTTGCATCACTGTTCAAATATTATTATTAGTTTTACATATTTAGCTATTATTTATAGCAAAATAGTGAAATAAGATTAATTAATACATAAAGAACATACATTGTAACTATTTCTCACTCCACATTACATAGTACAAAGTGCTGCGCGAGCATAAAAGCGGCCTCGACGCCATTTGTTGTGTTTGGTTTTGTTTACTTCGTAAATCTGTGTTGTGCTCAGACGCACGTCGTCGATGTCGAAAAAATCCCGGTTACATCTCTCCATTTATACCTGCATTGCATAAATATAACAACTAGATAAACTACACTTCAAAACAATAAACACTAACGACTAAGTATACCAGATTCAAAAGAAATGACCAACTGAACAATAAACAAGTTATTCGACATTCTAGATATATTTTCACTATACCGTTCCTTAACCACAAAAAGACTATTGAGGTATATAGTCCGGCATTCTGAGTTGTACATTATACTAATATTAAACTTAGATCTAAAGGACAATTACTGCTTTATTTTAGCTGCAACAAAACCGGGATTTTCTAGATAAAATCTATTTTTTTTTAGCAGTCTTGAAGGGTAAAGGTAAAATCATATTTGGTAAGTCCCATCAATTGTTATTAAAGATCATATGATAATTGAATACACTTAATTACAATTCTATATTTATGACACTACAAGGGCTAAAGAGACAAGACACGACGTAATTATTCTAATAATACTGGTCAATAAGTAGGCATATTATCGTGCAACAAAACTGCTTTGAATTGATTAGTAGTACTATTCTTATGTTACTATTTTATTTTATCATAAGTTACTGCACAGCTACTTAATGTACTTTTACATAAATAAATGATTACAAGTTTATTACTCTTATAAATTTCATTATTTAGGAGTTGTTACAAATTTCACTATCAAGTCGGAAGAGTACATACATGTCATCAAAATAAAAGATAGCGGTAACTGTCTTTATAGGGCAATAACGCATCGGATAAATAAATGATTTGGGCTAACATTTGATTGCGAAATGATTAGGATAGACCTCGCCACATTTGTTCTGGAAAAATCGAAATGAGCACGTAATCAGGTAAGTTCTTATCTACTACAACATAAAGTTACATACTGGTGAGACCAAATAGGACATGGGCTATCACAAGTCAGGAACCAAGAAGAAATAATGAAAGAAGACTAAATTAGTACAGATTGAAGTAGGATTAAAAAAGATTGCAGATGAACTTTAGAAATTCTTCGAAATGAAAACTGAAAATTTGCACCAAGTGAAGAATACGAAGAATGTAATAGTAACGAAAGAAACAAATTAGTAAAAAGAATTTTTTTTCAAGAAGAGGTGGGCGCCATCTACTTAACACTATTTCAGGATATACAACAACAAAAAGGAAAGTTGGATGCACTAGTTACATATGGTAAACACATGTCGACAAGACGTGAGCTATTGCGATAGGAACCACGAAGAATGTTCTTTATTCGCTTAGAACAAATAAAAAATTAAACAGGTTGCTGATGACGTTTATCAATTCTCAGAAACATACATTAAAAATGTGCACTAAGCGGAGAATATGCAGAATGAAAGAACAATGAAGAAATAAATTAAGAAAGAAGGATTTCTTTTGAGAAAAACTGAACATCATCTATTTAGCATTGCTTTAAGATTTACTTCAACAGAAAGAAAAGTTAAATGCTCTAGTTACACATAGGAGACTCGTGTAGAAAAGACATGAGCCATTTCAAGTTGAACAAAGAAGAATGGACTGCATTAAGTCAGAGAAAATCAGAAATTAGAAAGCCTGGTGATGAACTTCATCAAATCTCAGAAACTGTCACTGAAGAATTACTCCAAGCAAAAAATATGAAGAATGAAAGAGTAACCAAAATAATAAATAAGAAAAGAAGGATTTTTTTTAGACAAGCTGGACACCATCTATTTAACACCATTTCAGTATCTAGCAGAATAGAAAGGGATGTTGGAAGCCCTAGTTACACATGGAAGACTCGTGTAAACAACGCATTATCTATCACAACAAGAACAAAGGAACAAAGAAGAATGGATCGCGTTAGATTAGAGCGAAACAGAAAAAGTAAAATTGCTGCTGATGAACTTGATAAATTTCTTAATGGATACTAAAAGCCTTGCACCAAGTGAAGAAAATAAAAGAATGCAAGGTTAATGAAAGAAATTAGTTAGAAAAGAAGAATTTGTTTAAAGGAGAGCTTGATACTACTCAACTCCGCTTTAAGATTTCTACAACAAAAAGCTAATTATACTTAGAAGAGACGCTTAAACAAGACACGAACTATTTATTACAACAGGGACGATAAAGAATGGACCGCATTAGCACAGAGCAAAGTAGCGACTAAAAAAGCTGTGGAAGAATTTTATCAATTCGTAAAAATTGACATTGAAAACCTGCACCACTCGAAGAAAATAAACAATGAACTATTAAAGGAAGATAAGAATAAGGAAAGAAAAATGTCTTTTAAGAAGATCTCGACACCATTTAATGGACATTGCTTTAAGGTCAAATACAAAAGATAAGTTGGAAACTCTTAGTTACATTTGAGAGAATTTCAAGGACAAGAATGAACTATAAGAATAGTAAATAATAAAATGGGCTGCACAAAATTAACAATGTTATGGCTGAACTTTGTTGGCTTTAATAAACGGACACTAAAAATCTGCACCAAGCGAAGGAAATGAAGAAATCGATCGATTGAAGAAACTTATTAGGAATAATTTTTTTTTTTAAAGAATTGCTCGTCGATATTTACTTGATTTCCCTTTAAAATCTACTTCAACAGAAATGTAATTATACTCGGAAAACTCGCTTAGACAAGACAGGAGTTACTATTACAGAAACTAATAAAATTGAACGACATTATCAGATACCAAACTAGAAATTACAAAGATTATGGATGATCTTCACCAATTCTCAAAAACGGACATTGAAAATATGTACTAAACGAAGAAAAAGAAGAATAAAAGATTAACGGAAGAAAGACATTAGGAAATAAAGATTTCTTTCAAAACAAAACCTCACCATCATTTAATTAACACCGCCTTAAGATCGATTACAACAGAAAGAAAAATTAGACGTCCTAGTTATAAATGAGAGACTTGTGTAGACCGAGCTACGGCAACAAGAACCAAAAAGAAGAGGTGACTATAGTAGAGAGCATAGCGGAAATTTAAATGGCTGTCGATAAAATTTGTCAACTACTTAACGGAAGCCTAAAACTTTTTCACCAAGCTGAAGAAATAAAAAATGAAAAATTGACTGAAAAAAATTTAAATGGATTTGTTTAAGAGCTCGACACCATCTACTCAACTCTGCTTTAAGTTCTTCCACGATAAAAAGTTATTCACACTTGCGAGACTAGCTTAAAAAGACAGTAGTTTTTACAACAAGAACCAAGAAGAATAAACAACATTAGCACAGAATACAGAAGAAATTAGAAAGGCTACAGATGAACTGTTCTAACTCTTAGAAATGGACGTCAAAACCAGCACTAAGCAAAGGAAACTAACAATGAAAGAGAAACGGAACGAACATACCCATCTCACTATATTTATTGTCACACTATAGTATCTATTACCTGTCCCGACTCCAGTTTCTGGCAAAAAATTACGCGAATACTAGCTGGCTCTACACTCCCTTCACTCCTAATCCAAGCTGGAACCTACACTCCCCTCATATAATGACGCTCCCTTCGGTGTATCGGGACTTGTCCCTTTCAGTCTTTGCGACTGGCTGAAGGTTGAGCGATGATGTTGATGACGAACATTCCGTCTTATTAAAGTGTTTAAAACAATAATTTTATAATATGTCCTAAGAAAATCTATAAAACAGCACTCAAAGCCTTACTGAAGTCAGCACTTAAAAAAACATATATTTATATCTCGTCATCGATTATAAAAAGACAAATAAGATTTAGAATGGAAGAGCCATACTATGGTCAACTTGCCTGCAACACCAAAATGGGCGAACTCAAGTAAGTGAGTGTTCCGGTGGCTCGCTCCATCTCAACTCCTTCCATCTACTCGACCCCCATTACATATCCTATTTCCTCCCAAGAAGTCGGAAATGCACTGGTGACTTCTCTTTCACTAGCGATAGGTTGAGCCAGCCAGGAAGAATTGTGAGTGTCCATGGATGGATGGACCACCGACTTTCTGATGGCTCGCCTGTTCGTTTGCCTTTCCATTATGCTACAAAAAAAAAACTAAAAACTTATTTTTTCTTTCTTTCAAATTTAAGAAAGCCTATTTAAATCGCTTATTTACAAAAATATATCATTCGATGTTAATTATAATATCCCAATATTAAGTTTCGCTTGTATTGATTGTACAGACACATATAATAAACACGGAACAACGTTAAACTATTTTCAAATAAAGTTTCGAAAAGGTCAGGCAAACGGAAAACTATGCCACTGGGTCACAGCGCTTGTATCCATGAATCAATATGGCTTTGACATATTGTAGAACCTTTGCCTCTCGTGAATATGGTCTTCCGAGATGCACGCCGAAAAATAAGAGAGATTTCTCGGATACATCGCGTTACACACGGTCCTCATCTCGCAATATTTCTCGCGCCTATGAATATTGGATTTAACATTTTTTCCGACTCGACGAAGCTTACCTTCCAATGGAATTAGATTTCAATAAAACGCGCCCGATGTAAATCAGAACATGCTCGCGACTCTTAGCATTCTCAACGATCGAAGATGGAGAACCCTAAGGGCTTTGATGTCTTAATTATACTTTTAAGCTTCGTACGAATGCGATATTTTTTTTATATTTAACTCGTAACAACGGTCGGATTGGCCGATCAGTTTTCGCTGTGAGCCTCAATGAGCTTCGAACACACGTTAAGCCGTTGATTCCGGACATTATCATCACTGTGGTGACGGCGCTCGTCAGCAGCCACTGACCCGCGCCGGCCAGGGTGGAATGGTCGAGATCTGAGTCCCTCAAACTCAATTATAGATTGTGGGATTGTATGTTTCAACAGAGGCATAATTAAAACCTGATACATCGAAATAAACTTGACATATTCTTGCTTGTAGTTCAATGGCGGGTTCCTCTTTATAACTTCTATATACGCTTAGTGCCTTCTTCCTTTATACAGATTGATCTCTCTTTCGGTTAGTTAGATTTGCTAATATATTTTATCTTGTCCATAAAAAAATTATCTAACAATTTTCATGTCTAAATAGCTCAATTTAATCTTGATAATTTAATTTTTAAAACAAACACATAAGCACGCATTTTGCACACAAACAAGCGAGCACACGTCGACACACCATTGGATTTATCGTGATAACAATAATCTTCAAGCATCTGAATTTATCTTTATTTCATTCACACATATTTTTTTAAGCTATTGCATAGCTTCTTTCGCGGGCCTTGAGCGTGGAGACCGAATCCAGAAATTACGTAACAAAAATAACCTAACACCCCCCACTCCGACCGGCACAACGGTGATACTTTTGTCATCTATCGATGAATAGCAGAACTTTTAATGACTTTTTTGAAATATCACGCTTATCTCTTTAGTTCAGCAACTCGCCTCTAGGTGGCATTGGTTGTATCGGCGTTACTGCGCATGCGTAATCCCCCTCTTCGCCCCGCAATCTGGTGACTCATGCCTGCTTAGAGTTTCGGCGTTAGGGCACCTCCTCTTTGTATTTACTTCATGGTACAACTCTACGAAGCTCGCACGAATCGACACGAGCTGCTCCGAAATCGGACGAATACGTAATCAGCTGTTTGTGAGAAAGTATATAGGTGTATAGGTATTTACCATCTATGTACAACAGTAAATATCTGTACTCGTATAATCTGTGTACAAAGTGTTTTAAATATGAATAAACAAAGTGCATTTATTAAATTATATATTCAATATATAATATTCAATGATAAATATTCCTGAATAACCTACATGTATTGTAAGATAATAAAAATATTTTGAAAAATATTTACTTCTCATTTATTTAATAAAAGAAAAAATTTTGTTTTCTTATCGGTCACCACGCTCAAAAAGTGTAACTTGAATTAATATCAAAGAAAAAAAAACAAAGGAAAAAAAATACTGCATAAATAAATAATTGTAATTGCATAAGTTGATAAAAAATACTATGCAATAGCTTTACCGCGGCAGTCCCCGAGTACCACATGTGTTTTTTATTGCTCAGATTGTGTACTCTTACAAAAATTGCAAAGACGCTAAACGTTCCTCGACGTTGAGTTCATACAAATACCTTTAACTGCATGCATCCGTATAACGTAAATAATATTCCATCGCAGAATTGGAATTCTGTTGATCTAAGATGAAATGTTTATCCATATTTCCGCACACTCGCGCAATGGATCTTTATAAATTCACAACAAATTTTAAACATCCTACTAACAACGAGTTTGCTCGAAGTAGATGATAAATGTCAGTGAAACAAGAGAAATACGTAAAAACCGTATATGAATATTTATAATTTCTACCTACCCATCTGGTAAATAGGCACGATATTGTAAATAAATTGAATTAAAAAAAAGTTTCCAGTGTTTGAACTTGTCTCTCCAGCGTCGCATGCGCAGTAAATGGAATATGGGATATTGTCATCATGTTTTATTCATCATTTCGTTTGTGTCAATATCGCTGTTCAAAACCACCAAATCCTATACAATAGAATTCATCATCATCTAAATGAATGTATGAGCTAGCAAATCTATTTTCGAACATTCTCCCCGACAACCGCGCGCCCTCCGCGGCGAGCCGCTGGGCCACGCCGGCCCTTAATCCCAGTCGAAGGACAACGTCTGTTCCATCGTCGCCCACGGCCGTTCGCAGACGAACTCGGCCCGGGTCGTTACGCCGTCTGTTTTCTGATCAAAAACGCTTTACCTTAAACCGATAACAGAACTGTGTGATTTGACCATATAGGAATCGAGCAATAAGTTCCTAAATTTTCAGTCCCTTTCGTTATAAAAATATATTCAATTGAAAAACAACTGTTATGTTAATTCGAATATGTTATTAAAGAGATCTATCAGTTTCAACCTAGCGATAGCCTAGCCACTTTCGAACTGGTCATATAGTCGAGGTGGTGTTTTCCAATCATGCCCTAGCCTGCGCGGGCCCGCCTGCTCCCAGGCCTGAGACCTACATGGAAAATAGTTCATACATTCGTTAGAGAATAATTGAAAAATTATTGATTTTCAGGTCATCCCTGAAGCTACAGCGCTATTTTTGAGCTCAAATAATAGTATGACGCTTTTTTTTCTATTTTTGAACAATAAAATTTTCCGATTAATTAAATTTTTGAATTCTATGCAATTTTTTGGGTTCTCTAGTCAATAACGACCCCTTCTATTTTAGCCATGCCCGTCCATTTGTCCGTTTGTCTGTCCGCGATTTAACTCAGAGATTCTTAGTACTAGAGAACTATAATTTAGCTGGAATATATATATATATATATATATATATATATATATATATATATATATATATTTTATCACCCCAACAAAATGGCAGAATTAATCTTAAATAAATATTTTTTGGGTATTCCCCTGCAAGTGGGGATGTTTTTTTTTCTCGTCTATCCCATAGCGCGGAGTATCATTGGATAGTTCATTCAAAAATATTAATAAGATCTTTCAAAATCACTTATGGATTTAGGGATCTATTTACGTAATGTTAAGCTTTAAGGTGCTAATCTATATAAGAATAAGTATCTGGTAGGAGACACTTGACTTTAATATAAATTAGGACTGCACCGGCATATTCTTGGATATGTGGAAAAATTTACGGCAGTAATACACATAACGATGTTAAAAGGAAAATTATCACAGCTAAATAAGTTTTACAAGTTATCGAATAATAGTCAATTGTCATATAAAATGTACTTGGAAAAGTAAAATCAAAATTTTTTATACAAATCGCATTGAAAATTATTTAGATGACGTTATTGGTTATGTAAAATAGGTAGTAAATATAAGTTTGTGAACCGTGTAAAAATACGGAAATGTAAAATCATAACATTTTTAGCACCCGTTTTATGAGAGCCTGCAGTACAAAAAAGCTTTTGAAATTTTTAAAAGCCGATATCTTTTAAATGATATAACTGATTTTAATCTGCTTTGCAGCTTTCGGCGCAGTTTCTTCGAAGTAAGAAACGTCGGATGCTATGGTAAAAAAAATATTTCAAAAACTTTTAAAGTTTTCTTGAAAAATCACTTCTTGGAAATTCATGGACGGCGGCAATTTTTGAACTTGTCAATCTATTTTGTTCTGATTTATGACATTTGACGTACCTATTCTTATCTCAAGCTTATGGAAAGCCTTTAAAATCATGACGCAATCCCGGCTCTTTAAGTGCAGAACGACCCTGAACTTAGCTATGCACACGCTGCGGTGTCAACACGCATTTATTGAGACGAGGTTACCTAGAATACACTTGTAAGTGCCGTAGGCTAAAGTGTATATATGACTAAATAAGTATATATGATGTCACTAAATAGAGTTAAATTAAATGACGTGACTATTATTAAAATTTCTACTACTCATCCACGAAAACAGACTGCAAGTAATAAGAAGAAACCGTATCGCGTCTTATAATAAAACCACGCGTCGTCTATAAATCATCCATACAAACTATAAATTTCTATAGTTAATTATTTATATAGCTGACATATTATACGTATCTGATGATGATATGCTTTGCAATTCAACGATACACGATGTAGATTCAGAAACCCTAAAGATATGGAATTAACTGTGGAATTTTTTATATACTAGTAATAGTACACAACTGAAGCACCACAGTAATTTCATTAATCCTTCATGCGCTCCCACGCCCCATATTCAACTTAATCTCTTCAAATGGGCTTAAATTTAGCCTTGTGTTAGTCCCGTATTAGAAAAGTATGTTTCAATCAAAATATTCAATAAAATTTATTAAATATGTACCGCAACTTTTACAATACAATTTCATTATGAGATTTTTTTCATTCAAACTTCAGCCTTTTGTTTAATTCTATATAAAAAAATCTGTTTTTCTGTCTCAGGAAGGGAATAATTAACACTAATTAACATGGTTTTTAGAATTGGCACAGACAAAACTAATTGCCAGAAAATAAATTGCCTCAAATAATAATATAAACTTACGCCTACATCTTAGAAGGGTTAGTAGAGACCATAGATTTGCACATGGTAGGTTCTTTGTATATCTCTCTTGAGTCACTGACATCTTTCATGCAAGCTCGTTAGTTTCGGATGCTTCGTACTTGGGCCTTTTCCAATATGCCGCCAATTCGGTCTGCATAAAATTTTGTAGGGCGACCCTTTTTGATTTTTCCCTCACACGCATTTGCTCTATAGATTCGTTTTGTCAGTCTACTTTCATTCATCTTTTCCAGATGTTCAAACCGCCGCAACACACCTTTTTCTACTCTAATCACTGTTCACTGTTCTCACATATATACTTCAGAGACCTCCATACTTATTACGCAGAGATCACATCTCCACCGCATTGAATCTATTTTCATTTTTCTTCTGCCATACCCAACTTTCACTACCATACATAAGCACAGGATTCAGAACCCACTATAGATAGCCAAACGCGCTTGTCGTGAGACACTTCTACTATACTATTCACAATAGTAGGCAAAGCCCCATTCACTTTATTTCCCGCACTCACTCTCCTTTTAATATCTTTGTCATATTTACCTTCATTTGTAAACAAACTATCCATGTACACAAACCTTTTCACTAGTTCGACTCTCTCATTGCCTTAAATGCTTTCATTTTTGATCTAGTCGATAAAATAAGCTAGCTTAGAACATCAGAGATTCTTTGTTTGATTTTTATCACCTATGTCTCCTAACTCTGTAATAATCCAGATGTTTCTCGATGTGATATACTTTGTCGTTTATAGTTCCTCTATGAAACAGAAAATGTTCTAGTTTGAAACAGATATAGATAATGCGTTTATCTACAACGAATAGCTTATTACGATGATGAGAAAACAAAAAAAAATATTAAATGCATTCACTTTCTCTACTTATTCACACATATTGTTCTCAGGTAGTCTTAACATAACACATTAACCACGTTAGGTTACACGTTGACTATTCCAAACAAATAACAAAACTTAAAAATAAGTAATGAGTTACATTAATAAACTCTATCTTATAAATTAATAATAATGAAGTCTGTGCTGTGGTCATAAATTAAGGGTCATAATTTTCATTTTGTAATTTCATACGTGTAGTTTGAACTCTAGACAGTCTAATCCGTATTAAAGCCTTCGTGCGTAAAATTAAGCTTCATCACAAAGCTCTGGGTTCACGGTGACACGGCCGAATATACAAACGTACCAGTCCGTTGTTTTCATGAGCGGTTGGTATTGGTATTGTAACAAAATACCCAATACTGGAACGCACATCCTTAAAAATCGTTCGGTGTTTCATGTTTATAATGTTCCTAATACTGAACACTCGAACAAATAACGAGAAAATTATTTTAGACTTGTCTGATTAATGTTCTGTGATTTTAATTTTGGCTTTTAATAAAACCCCCTGCATCTCCTATATCTTTTTACAATTAACTTATTTATGAATTATTTAAAAAACAGATTTATCTTATCACCACTTCACAATTTTAGGTAAATAACAAAAAACATTATCCTCTTACGGGTTCGTGTCACGAAAAGTGGAAGAGTTCAGAAAATTGTGTTAATGTCTATGATACGTACTAAAAATGCTAAATGTCACCTGCACTTAACATTTTGAGTACTGGCCACTTAAATACTGCAAAATGAAATAAAGAAAAATTTAAAATTGGAACACTTTTCCAATCTTATTTTATATATGTTGCAATCATCTGTCATTTGTTTTTAGAAATTGGAGGTAAAAAAAAATTGTTTGCTTTACGTGAACATAAATTTAACGAGAGAAACTTTTTATGTAATGATTTTGTACGATTTTCGTTGGCATTTAAACCAAGAAGAAAGTTGTAACAGATTTAGATTGGGTTTGTATGATGAATCTCCATCACTTGCTACTATTTATAAATAGTATAACGAGTTCAAATGTGGTCGCATTAATCTGACTGACGATTTGCGTGAGGAACGTCCTTCTACGGCCACAACCGAAGACAACATCAGTGCTGTGCGGCTCATGATAGAAACTGACAATAGTGACCTAGCAGCGGATTCGCTCAAGCTTATGCATCTATACGAGTCAAGTGCACAAAATCTTTCATGAGCATTTACCGGTCAGGAAGCTTTGTAATAGGCGGATGCCACATAATTTGACCGAAGTTCAAAAACACCGACGTGTTAATTGATGCAAGGATTTACCGGTGGTGACTCAAACGCTGTGTATGACATTATTACAGGTGAATTTATTATTACGGTAACAAAAGCAAATGGAGTCGTCTCTTAAAATAGGTCTACGCGTCGGAAAATAGATTGCGGCCTCTTTCTTCGGAATGACAGGACATTGTGCAAAAATTGTTTGAGAAAATAAAAAACAGACACTGCAGACTGGTACGTTAACAGTTGTTTGCTTTCCTTTTTAGAAAAAGTTCTGGAAAAACGACCTCGCAGTAATTACTGTTGCTGCAAGTGACCCCTAATTGCGAGTTTGCGAAGTATTTGTGTCGGTGATTCCATCGAATGCAACGATGTATTGATATTTAAAACGACACTATTTTGAAAACAATAATAATAAAAATAATTTGTAAGTTAGTTCAGTTTTTGATTTCCTTAAAACTTAATTGAACCACGTAACAATAATTTGATAACCTCAATATATTTCCAAAATTCGTAGATAAGCCTGGATTATACGTCAAATAGATCAAAAACGGTGGTCAATCAAAGTTTTTAAATGAAACCCTTAAACTTTGTTACTCGTTATAACGCTCATTATTATAACATTTCTATTTTTAAATAATAAACTCTACAAATTTATTTTGTCATTTTCTTGTTTTAAAATAGGAGTAATATATTTTGTTATTTTTAAACACTGCAAGTCTAAAACCTAATACGCACGCATTGAATCGGCATAAAACACTTGAAACCCTTCAAACCAAATCATGTTTCACCGCTCAATTCTCGCGACTAATTTAACTTGTTGTAATGGTTCACATCTATGGCCCTTGACAAGTTTTAAAGAAAACCAAAACATGCGCCCCACTCCCACGCCCCGCGCCGCCCGATCGCCGTTGGCCCGGCGCGCTGGCGTCGCTTTGCCTTCATTCTGTTTTCGTGTCGCGGCCATTACACAAAGTTAGCTTTACGGATATATATATATACATAAATACGCGTAATCGTAATAATTAATAATTCCTAATAATTTAAATTCGTTAATAATTCTTTTCAAACATGGAAAGGAAGCGAAAACATAGTGAGGACCATGTGAACTTGTAATTAAGAAATTGCGTAAACCACGAAAAAAATACGCAGGTGTCGACGACGCTCAGGCTCGACAAGTTCTGAATCAAGCTCAGGTATATTAATCAATAATTAAAAAATGATGCGAACAATTCCGCGGATTGTTACCTTCTCAGACTGTGCATACACTTTAAACTGCCATCATATTTATTATAAAAACACATGAAGGCTGTACTTCAGCGGTATACCGCGCCATCACCGTAAACAAAGTGACGCGACGCGCCATAGCGGCGGCCAGCTGCGCCGCCATGGTGCTCACACAGGTTGAACAGTTCCTTCAGAGATATAACTAACCTATAGATACTAGGTATTTTTAATTATGCCTAAATTTATATCAACAATATGCACCAGGTTTTCTTAGAGCTATGCGAACATTTACGGGGATTGTTACCTTTCCAATTAGTTGATTGAATAATTAACTTTAATTATGCCCATTCCTTAGGAATAATATATGGCAGTATTTTAAAGTGATGCGAATAACGCATGGGGATGGTTACCTTCACAATAGATTGATCTGAATAATTAATTTCAATTACGCCTAATCTATACGAAAAATATATACCAGTTTTTTATAGTGATGCGAACAGTACTATCTGGGACTGTTATCTTCATATAGATTAAATCGATACACATATTATACTGGTATGCTGATGGGAATGGTTTTAGGTACAGCTACCTTCACAACCTTATAATCTTATAATCGATATTCCCTTTCACAATTTGAAAGTCGTAAACATTTGCATGATCAGCCTGATGTAACAGTTTTGACCAATGATGTTCTTAAAAATATCGATAAAATTACCTTCCGGGAAGGATGAATCTCCTAAGCAAAATCCCAACGAACACAATTTCAGTTTCATAATGGAAACTAAACCACAAAAAATTATTTCGAGATCTCCCGATAAGAATCCTTTAAGTGATGATATACTTATTTTACTAGACGATCCTCCTAAAGAAGAGCTGCAGTCGGAAAAAAAATATTCATAGTGGTATCGCATCTAGACTACTAGAAGTCTTGCAAAATGGATTAAAACAAAAGAAACCAAATAGAAAATTATGAAAGAATATCGTATACCTGGCAATCGTGAATATTTCGCAGCCCCTCTATTAAACCCCGATGTTAAGTCTGCTGTGCCAGATCTCTTGCAAAAGAATGATATGTCAATTGCAGCAAGACATGGTCTAATTAAAATAGCACTGACTGCCTTGACCAGTGCAATGGAGATCTTAATCTCTGAAACATCACAAAACAACCAAATTATTCTTAGGCGTATAAGCAACGCTTGTCATCTTCTTTGTGACTCTCATTGTATAAAATTAAAATGAGACGCAATTTTTTAATCGCCAGCTTAAATAACAAAATGATAGACACAGTCAAGGTTGCAAAGAGAGACAAAAACTTATTTGGTGAAAATCTTTCTGAAAAACAGAGAACTTCGAAGGCAGTTACAAAGTCTAGCTTAGAGTTGAAGTCCTCTAGGCCAAAACCTACAGCTACCAAAAAAATATTTCCGACAATTACCAGAATAATTTAAACTGATGATGCCCACAACCGAATATTCAAAGTCAAGGGCGGAAGATTTCATCAACATCCCATCGAACTTTGGGCGGACTTCCCTACGTAACGACAGCAGAAAGCAGCAACCACGACGTGTGCGAACCACTGCCTGCTACAAGAACCAACGGAGGCAATAGTCAATATGCAGGTGACTGAGCCAGCAGGTAGACACAGATACTTTTACTAAAATTGGCGCAAAGTAACTTCTGATTCCACCATATTAACATATACTCAGGGTTATAGAATACCGGTCTTATCCCAACCATGTCAGTCTGACAAACCAAAAAACCAGACTGAATTAAAGCAATTTCGGTCTGACATTAACAAATTACTAAGCAAAGGAGTGATTTTATCTTGTTTTTAGGATAAAAATGATTTTTCGTCTAGTATTTTTCGTCTAGTAGTAATTTGAGTAAGCTTAACAAATATATCAAAACCTCTCATTACAAGATGGAAGATTTGAGAACAGTAATTAAAATGATCTCATCTAATTGCTTCTTTGCAACTTTAGACTCAAAGGATGCATACATTTTAATTCCTGTGCATTCTGAACATAAGAGATATTTTTGATCATAATTTCAACAAACTATTTACCGATTCAATTGCCTGCCTTTTGATTTGTGTACGACTCCAAGAGTATTTACTAAAGTCGTGAAACTTGTAGTAAAGTACTTACGTTTAGGCGGATTTATCTCAACAATTTATTTAGATGACCTATGTTTAATTGGACGAACATTTTCAGAATGTGTTGATAATGTTAAGAAAAGTATTATACGAGTACGACAAATCTCGGATTCATTAACAATTATGATAAGGGCAGTGTCGAACCAAAAATTTGCTGTAAATTTTTAGGATTCATTTTAGATTCAAAAATATCTATGCGTAAGACTTCCACAATAAAAAATAGTTAGGATAAAATACGAAGTACAGAGATTTAAATCTTTAAAAACCTGTAAATTAAGAGTTTTGCTTATATATTGATATATTGGATTACTAATTTCTATCTGTCCGACATATGGGTTGAATATGGGTGACTACATATTTGACTACGTATTTGAAAGATTTAAATTTATTTCATTACTTAACCATTTTGACAATGAAAAATCTATTACACTAGACAAAAACCTCTTGAATGAAGATCTCATTTGGTGGCATGAAAAAATATAAATCAAATTTATAGTTCATTTTATGAACAAGAAATTTTTTCTCATCCTTCTAAAATAGGATGAGGAGCTTCGTGTGACAACAGAAAATGAAAGGAATTTTGGACAGACGAAGAAAAAAATTTATCACATCAATATTTTACAAATGCTGGCAGCGTTTTTCGCTCTGAATGTTTTTGCAGAAAACGTTATAGCTCTCAAATTCTTCTGTGGATAAACAACACGCCTGCAATTGCTTGTATAAATGGCATGGCCAGTGTGTAATTTAACGCATTTAAATAAGATATCAGATGAAATGTGGGAATTTTGCGAACAGAGAGAATTGTACATCTTCGCTTTATATATTAAATGATCAGAAATTTGTGTTACTGATTTTTAATTACGTGTTCAGAATGTACAGAATGGCAATCAACCCTTTTAGCTTTTTCACGTATTTCAGAAATTTATGGTATCCCAGATATATATTTATTCGCAAGCAAATCTAATGCAAAATGTGAAAAATATATTTATTGGAAATATATTTCCTTGATTGTAAACGTAAGGATCAGGTGGTAAATATATTTATCTAATCCTTACGCTTTCTGTGTAGGTGCTTTTACAATAAATTGGACAAATCTATTCTTCTACACCTTTCCTCCTTTTGCCATTATTTTAAAAATTTTAAATAAAATAATTACAGATAGAGCAAGCGGCATCATAGTTGTGGCTTTTTGGCCTACTCAGCCATGGTTTCCAATTTTTTTTTAAATTAGTAATATCTGAAATAACGTATTTTGAACCAAACAGTAATTTGTTAATTGAGTACGATTTAAGAACCCATTACAGCCTCCACAGAAGCCTTTCCCTGGCAGCCGCAACATTGTCAGGGAAGCACAACCACTAAAAGGAGTCTCCCATCTTCCTCCATTGATGTATTCATAAATTCTTTAGCTTCTCATACTCTGAAACAATATAATACATTTTTGAAAGAATGGTATAATTTTTGCCAAAATCAAAAAATCGATTATATTGTTGCGTCAGTTCTAAATGTACTTCTGTACTACACTATTCAATACTGGTTTTCAACATGGTTGTTGTTGTTAACCTTTATTGTTGTAAATCCGCTTTGTTGATTATTTTAGATGCACATGTTTTAAAGAACTTCACATACAGGTAAATTCGTTGTATCATTTATTAAAACACCGACCAAGTGCGCATAGAGCCACGCGTAATGTAGGGTTCCATAGTTGCCCATCAGAATATTAGAAGAGGGCTGTTTGTTTGATACTATGATCGTATTATTCGAGTTCACGGTTTAACGGCTAATAACGTCAAAAAACGGGCCCACTTAGGACCGGTGTCAAGGATGTTATGATTTTATATATCCACAATTTTACATGGTTCATAAATTTATATTTACCACGTGTTTTAGACATTAACATTAACAGTAATTTTCAATCGAATTTGAACGAAATTTTGGTTTGTGCTCCTCCAACTTTATAAATTTATCGATTATTACTCGTTAAGTTGGAAAGCCTAGTGCTTTGATAATTTTCCTTTTAACTGTTTTATATACGCTACTATAGTACACTACGAAATATCCAAGAATAGCCATTTAGCTGTCCGGGTCGGGGGTCGGGGGGCGGGACAACGACTCTTGACTCTAATGTAGCACTTTAAAGCTACTAAATAAATAAATTAAAAAAAAATGCCAAATTATATTCTACCCCTTTGTTGGCGTAATTTACGTGTAATTAATACGGATTATTGCAGAATTACAGATTTCTAGTACTAAGAGTCTCCGAGTTAAGCAACGGACAGACAGACACATAGACAGATGGCCATGACGAAACCATAAGGATTTCTTGTTGGCTACGGATCCCCAAAAATATTGTATGAACATTTCAGCAACGAGGTTTTTTAAAACCTGACAGAACAAATAGCAACCTAAAATTATTATACCGACGTACAACTTGCAAGCGTTACGTATAAGCAAAAACGCGCAGCACAAAATTTATCCGAGCAGCTAATTTATTGCCGGTCCGCTAAATTATTAAATGAACGGCAACTCATTAAATTGCTCTGCAGACCAAACATTTGGTCATTTGATTTAATATTAATCGGTGAAACGATGGAAAATTTTTGACATGACTTAATAAACAACTTGGTCAAGCAAAATAATGTAATTAACAATATTTTATTAGCTTGACTTGTAAAAATATAATAAAAATGTAGAAGTCTATTTTAACCTTCACCTATTTGTTTTATCGGCTTCAAGTTTTATAACTATATGATAGACGGATGACAAAACAACATTTGGATACCTTCGAGCTGATCTGATGATGGAACCAAGAGATAGGTAATGGAAGTCTTCAATGGCTGCTGGTCAAACTTTGAAGTATGCACTCATTTGATTTCTTCCGACGCTTAGTAACGTGAGTGTAACGATGGAGCCAGATGGCAAATACTTCAATTCATACTTGAATAAAAATGGTTCTTAAATATGAGCACGGGTAAATAATGTGAAAAATTAATTGGCAAATCATTTTTCGTTTCTAAAATAACGTTTATGAACACCAGGGTATTTACAGACCGGTTATTAATACAAGAATGTATAAAAAAGCCTACTTAACTATCACGACTCAGTGTAAGCATAGTTATTATTAGACCATTCTGTGTTAGTGTAAATGGACGGGTCGTAATATATAATCCTAAAATCCGAAAGTAAAGCCTGCATTAGAAGAAGTCATTTTATTTCTTTATTTGAAAAGACACTTTATCAATAATAGATAATAAACTGCAAGTGCAAGATGGTATTAAATGAGTGAGCTTTTGCTTTTGGAAGTTTCCATTTGACACCCAACTTTACGAATTGTATACCTGTATGCTATAACAATGTGGAATCAAAAGTTTTACTGGAATCGGAATCGAAGACGAGACCGGGATTGATATCGACATCGATCGACACAAAAAAAAATCATTCTACGTCCATGTCGGTGCAGCTGCGGACATGAACTAACGGGGCAAGTCGACTACAAGAAAGTGCAGAACAACGTCTACCGGACGTTGGCCCGGTAAAATTTATAGAGATGGCAATTTTGATAAGCAACTAGTTGAAGGTGCTTATGAAAATTGCCCTCTCTATATATTTTACATAATTCTGTTTCAGTGTAACAGATTATGGAGGAACATTTATATGGTAATTTGTATTGGAGGAAAATTATAAAAGACTCTTGATAATTGTCGTTTACATGTCTGTATGTATACTGTATACCTTCGATTTATTGAGCTTAAGATTATCAATTATGGATATGGATTAATATATCGAATAGTTTCACTTATTTTGAATACAAACCATTATTTTATGCACTATTACCATAAAGTGGATAAAATAATTGCTATTCTTTATCAGTTGCCATGCAACTTCGTTTAGTTGAATTATTATTATTTAGTGCAATTTGTGTGTTTGCTTTTAATAGAAAAACTGGAAAGGCTTAGAAGGTAGATTAAGTGATTGTATGAGTTATTAGTAAATATCTAAAAACATTACTAAAGCAAAACTTGGTATAGTATAATTAGCTATTTTATAAGAAAAAACATTATGAAAACATGCAAATGCGTAAGCGCATTTCATCATATAATAATGTGATATGTTTTATAAGGATTTTTTGTATTGATCTATATCAATCGCTTACATTTTTGTCACCGGTCCCGTTCTCGATGCAGTTTCAACTCCGATTCCGCTAGCAGTCATAATTACGATTTTTACGAAGCTGGAAACAAATGTTAGTTTCTTTTTTTTAAAAGTTCCCCATATCCAAAAACATATCACTAACATTTCACCATAATAAGATCAATGGTTTAAGCGTGCACAGGGGACAAACAACCATTCAGTTTTATATATTTGAGTTGCATTATCTTTTGTATCAATCAATATCAATTTCAAACCCGATCTCACTTTGATTCCCAACAAAAAAAAAGAACTAGATATATGCATCGTACAAATAATGCGGTATTATTATAAGTTCATACAGAAATCCCTTAAGAAAAAGAACTTTCAATTTTTCCCCGATCTTCTAATATTTTCCAACTTTTATCTTTATGAGAAACTTCTTAAGACTTCAAAAAATATTCGCATCGAAAAATTAACTAAACTAGTCCAGCCGTACCTAAGTTTTGCGCTTAACAACAGATTTAGCGACTCGTTTTTTATTTATATAGATCTATAAGTACTGCCATCTGTAGTTTAAGCCATTTAATGTCATCTGTTGTTAAAAACCAATGAAACACCAACAATATAATTCAAAATGCTAACCAAACGGAGCAAAATAAACAATTTAAAATTTTACTATCCCGTTTTTCTAGGGAAGACACCTAAATAGATAAACTGAAACGCAATAATTTATCAAAGTAGTAATGTGCGTTGAAATCAATAGGACCGGTTTCTATACAATCATGCATAGAGTTATGAAAGTCAAATAGTTCATAACTCCATGTAGCCATGTAATACATGCAAGAATTTCACACTTAAACTAAATTGTTCACTTAAGCTTAACCCTATTATAAACAATAGATGTTCTTCACGAACTAGCCATATTACAATTGGTAATTATTTGATTTCATGATTACCATGGGAATTTGGTTGTACGAACACATACATCTATCCTCAAGAAAATCATTAACTATTGAAATATTTATTATTCTTGTGTTGTTGACAGATAGGACCGGAAATTTATAAGGATATATTTTCATCTAGTAGCAGCGGCCTGATTTAGTTAAAGCGCAATTTTTTCGCTTCTATAAAATGTATACAGTTTTTAGGGTTAGTAACCAAAATTGCAAATTCGGATCCCTTACAGTTTCGTCGTGTCCGTCCGTCCGTCCATATGTCACAGACATTTTACCCAAAAACGACAAATTGTATATTGATAAAATTTGAAGCACAGGTGTCTCGTATAAGCCACTACTTAGTTTTGAGGTTATAATAATTAAGTAAATATTTCTGGGGGGGGCACTCCATGCATGGAACAGAAGCTGAAAAATTTTTTTTGGCAAACATCAACGTGTGGCACATATTTTGAGGGTTCTTTTACAAACACTAAGGTTTTTAAGAATGTTTTTTTTGAATAAGTGACTATTTTCGGAATTAATCGCTCCGAAAGTAGGAAAAATTGTATCCTCTCCTTTATTTTTTAAACCGTATTTCCAAAATTATGACAAAAAATACAAAGATAACACTTAATAAATACTATTAATGTAAATTATTTTGAACATGATTGAATGTACCGTTTTCAAGTTATTTCCGAAAAAAATTGCTTTTCAATAAAAGGACGTAATTACCATGAAAATAGGCTCTTTTGATTTACACTAGTTTAAGAATAATAGTCGACATAGCTACTTGTTACGTTGTGCGGAAAACATTAAATAAAAGTGTCGCGACGCAATTTTTTTTCATCTGCAATGCATTTTTTTGTCGAAAGGCTACGGAACCCTACAGTGATGTTAGTCCAAAATACTCTAGCCCGGTTTTTTAGTCTTTTTCTTTAATTTTATACAATACCTATATCGATAGCTTAAATAGTGAACGATATTTGTCCTGTGTTTTAGTTATGTGCAAGATCGGTTATCGCATTCAACTATCTTGTTCTGAATTGTAAATATTAATGAAACACTTTTCAATCTCCCATTGTCTTACTTTTCTATTGTATCAATTTATAGTATGTAGTATTAGGAAGAGGCAAAAGTGCAGGCAGCGACCAATTTTACAAGCTTCAATTAATTTATGATTCCACTGAGGCGCCCTCTACACAGCGCTGCTGTAACTAATACTTTATATAATAGACGTGGGAGGTCTAAGCCGCGGCCAACTTCCGACTGAAGCACTTCAAAGTTTCATTGTGGCAAGGTCTCGTTCAGGAAACAGCTCTATGTAATAATAGGGATGAACGTAATTTTTTTTTTCAAATTCAGCTGCATAATTTCTAAAATGTTTTATTAAATTAATATCATCCAGACGACAGAATTACTTTGGTGTTGTTGAAAAAACTGACCGCCTGTCTTATCCAAGGGATCCATATCAACGAACAAAATTTGAAATGGCACCCAGATTAAATCAGTTGGGTGTGCTTTTAGTCCCGACAAAGTCAATCGAAAAATCATATGGCTCTACATGGATTGATAATTGGATTGTCACTACTAATGTTTAGTAGTGACAATCCAATTACCAATTAAATATAGACGTAGAAACCGTGATGTCAGAGAGCGGTGTGGTTTGAAAAGAGATATAGTAGCTAGAGTAGAAAAAAGTAAGATTCGATGGTTTGGCGTTCCACAAAAAAAAAATAACGTAACAAATTTTAAATAGAAATTAAAAAAAAAAAACAAAAAGCTTACATGAAACGATTGATTGATTGATATCAATGAAGCAAGAAAGGTATGCACAAATAGTAACCATGTGGAGAAAGATGGATAATTTGTTCAAGATAATTTGCTTAAGAAGTATTCATAAAATTTAATCATTACATTTTTTTACAACACACAGTTAAAATGGTTGAGGGTGGGAAACAAAATTTAAGTTGGTACCTGAGTGAAAAAGTTAACGACGACGACACCCCACTCAAAGGGCTGTGCGAAAAAAAATTTCGTTATTCAACTTTACCCTTTACTAATTAAACTTCCCTTAATAGATTTCTTATAATTTCATTACAAAATTGTGTGATAGTTCACATGAAACACATACTAGTATAATTGCATATTTAACATATATATATATATATATAAATTTGATGTCGATGTAATATTTAGGGCCAAAGCAAAATGATGAAATTTTGTATAATTTTTTACTTCGCTAAAAATCGTTTTAGCTTGAGTCAACATCGATTGTCACGAGTTGCCGGTTCTGGTATTCTTTTTTATGTACAGTACAACGCACGAAACTTTGCCGCTCTGAATTAGCTGCGAATGATATACTCCGCAGGTTCAACGCTCTCCGACCCTTCCTTCTTTTCCTCCGCGTTCTTATTTTACGCCATTACGACTCTTTCGTGACGAACTTCACAGCGGTAAAGTTTCATGCGTTGTACTATAGTTCCGAATTTAAAGAACAATAGATTTTACCTCAATAAAATGGAGAAATATATGGTTTAACATGAAACGATATAGCGCGTAATAATTGATCTATATTTAATATCTTAATCTCGTTTATCGTGGAAAATTAAACATTATACGGAAAACACAAAACGAAACTCTAAATATATCTAATTTCTCGAAAGCTTTCGGAGACAGTGAGCTCGCACGCTAATAACATGGTTTGTTCGCATAAACCGACAAGCCGTTTGAGGACACAAACTGGTGATCCTCAAAGCTCTCGTCTGTGCTTTGTTACAAATTCGACGATCTTAAACGGAGTTCATAGAACTTCACACATAATTTCTTGGAAATTATCTCGTCGACGCGCTTGAATGATTTAACAATTGTTTATCGTTGAAATGTAACGCACAATTTACATTAAACAGTACTAATGATTATTAGTCGCTGGTATAAGTCTTTATCTGTTTACTTTTGAAGTTTGTGTTTCGTATTGTCTTGCCAAATATATAAATGAGATTAACAGAGATCAACAGCAAACACATAAAATTTATAGAATCCAAAATGCACGAATCACATTTTATTTTTTTACTTTTACGTGTATCCATATTTTATATAATATACAAATGAACATTAAATTAAATATTATGATATAAAATATTTTTTTAAAGTTCAAACTTTTTATGCGTAATATTTTTTATTAAATATATAATTAAACTAAAAGAATGATAAGTGAATGTTATAAATAATAATATATTAAATAAAAAAAAAATTAAGAGTACCATCTATAACAACTCAATCTTATCGAAACACACAGAAACTAACAGATATATTTACTTAGTACTAAAGGCTTGTGAGAAGTCTATTAAAAAGTGTATACTAAATTCGCCTTATTTTAGTATTTACTGTAAAATGAAAATAGTCCCTATTGACATCATCGAAATCATTTTTAATGATTTTTTTTTTGTATTCTTTTTATATTCAATCTAGCTGGCCCGCTGGACGTTGTTCTGCACTTACTTGTACGTGACTTGGCTGTATAGTTAATTCCCGCATCTGCACCAGTATGGACGTAGAATAATTTCTTTTCTTTTGTATCGATTGATGTCGATTTCTATCCCCGTATCATTTTCAATTCCCATCCCAGTCACACTTTTGATCTCGCACTCGTTTTTTCGACTCTAGTCCCGTTACCAATTTCGGTTTCGGTCTCGCTTTCGATTCTGATCCTGGCGCGGTCTCGATTCTGCTTTCCATCCCACTTTCAATTCCGACTCCGCTCATGATTATCATTAAGCATTTTCCTACAATTTTTTTCCGATATTTTATTTATAAAATTATTTTTCAACAATATTGAACCGAGAATTAACTCAATGAAATTGATTAATGCACTGTCTTAAATGTAAATTAAATGCAAAGTGATACAGTGTCTATTATGTTATATAGTATTTAGAAAAGTAAAATTTCAGAAGGGTCAGCAAGAGTCGGCTTAGAAAACCTTATTCAGACCAATTGTTAGTTAGTGGCATATTAAAAAAAGGGCATAATTTTAAGCATCCAAAATCGACGAGCTTGCATGCAAAGATTGATGATATCATGAAAGATCATACCATGTGGAAATCTGTAGTCTTTGCCTACCTTCTGGAAAATAGGCATTAGTTTATATAAAATGTCATGATAATGTACTGGTCAGTTAAACAATGGACTTTCCAACACACACACACACACAGAGAAAATCTTTTTCAAAACAATATCATCATACCCTCTGTTACATTGGCAAAGTGGTAACCACTGGCAACATAATATTTCAACTTTAAGGAATGCGAGCCAATTAATAATAAACTAGTTTTGAAATGTTATGTTAGAAGGATTTAACGGGCAGGTTTGATTATCGTATAGCTCATTTATTGCCCTTCACTTATTTTCTGTAGCTTTCTTTGTATCCGACTCCGATTCTGGTTATTTTCTTAGTTTACGATACTTTGTAACAACATTTAATATATAAGCTAGTAACAATTCTTTCGTTGATAATTTTCCTCCAAATGCACCCTATTAATGAGATAAGCTCATAAATCGTAGAAATTACAAAATAAAATGTTTTTACAGATATCCTTCATTTTTATGTCAAATTATAAAGTACACTTACTAAAAATTAAATAGGGTACATTATTACAAAATATGGCTGACAGCCCTCGGGGGTACCTTAATTTTTTCTCCAGTTTTAAAACGTCTGGCAGAAACTGGGATCCGTCTGAAAGTGCCTGGTCATAATAATTAACATTGGTCTATTGTAATTTTGTGCTTGTTACCAGGGAACAGTCCCACTTTTGTGATAACTAGCGGGCATAAATGTTTACGTATACATTGAACATTTACTAAAGAAATCTTAACTTTGCTAGAATGACGAACGTGTGAGTGTTTAGTGTCTTAGGCTAATGAGCTTTTATCCTCTGTAGGTTAAAAAAAAAATCCATAAGTGGCAGCACCGGGAGGAGGGACAAACGATTTGATTTCGCTATTGATGGTGACGTCAAACGTATGTTTATCATTAAAATTAATAAGTGAATAAAGTGAATAGAAAATATTGTAAAATAAATTATCACGCTTACTAAACGTTGTGCGTTTGCGGTTACACTTCTAAAATCGATACAAGCAGGATAGTTTAACATTTGGGCCATTTATAAAACCTCAAGTTGACAAGATAAAGTATTTGGAGTGGTTTTATTTATCGCTAAGAATAGATTTAGAAATTGAAAAAAATAAACGATAACATACTTATATTCATATTAAATATGTTATAAATTCAAATGTTCCAATAATGGAAAATCCAAACCCGTTGCTAGTGACAACATCAATGATTGGCTGTTATTCATTGTATTAAGTTATACTCGAGACGTAAATTTAGAAGCATATTCAATTTCAATAAATTTAAAAATCTAATTTTGCTATACATCTATTTCGAATATCAAACACTTTGATTTATATAATTGAACATATTTTTTTTAAATCCCCAAAGATCGTAAAAGAAAGCAGAGGCGTGTTGAAGAGGATTTTAACTCTCCCGTGCAAAAACGTCCGAGGCTTATCTGTTCTGATTCGCGTACCGGAATAAATAGTAATAACATCGTTCATTACAATGAAGAAGCTCATTCAAAAAATAATTTTATTTCAGAGTGCACTAATAACAATGATTTAGGAGTTTCTTATGCGAAAGAGATGACAAACTATCAACGACAACTAACATTTCTATGAGTTCAATTTTATTACCTGAACCAGGTAAACCACGACATGCAAGGCAACGTTTTCAATCGCCGACAACATGGTCTTGAACTTTTACAAATATCAATTGCGCTCCGAGTACATCATGTTCAGTTAAATCCATTTTAAAAAAGCACGTTTAACATTGCTGACCATAGGGAAATCAAATCATTTATACCTCGTACTGGCGCTGCGTCTGGTTTTTTTTTTTTTTAATATTAAAAGGAATAGGCTCATTGTCTCGTATAACATAACTGATGTTGCAAAGAACAAAATTCTTTCAGAGAAAAATAAGCATTTATTTCATGTTTTTATAATACTTTAAATGTTGATTTTATTTATTTTGTATTCAATAATTATTTGCTTTGTCAGATTTCAGTCAGCTCGGTGCTGAATGAGGCGTATCTCTCACAATTTTTTTATTCCAAACCCTGGACTGTAAACCTTTCATACTCGCTCAACACCGATAGGGGGTTGCTAACGACTACCATCACAGTTACAGTGACAAGGTCCGAGACCTACGGCTTAACGTCCTTTCGAATGCGGAGCGAATAGCTTGATTCGACTCAAGTTAAAAACTGACAGGTCAATTCGCGCGTGGTCAGTATCATACACACAGTACCTTCCGATTCGAATACGACGCTCTCGACCACCGAACCAACACTGTCTTATTTTATATGGATACTGTATAATAATTATTTAATTACGAAATACAACCTGTTGTCACGGGATTTGTAGAACTGGAATAACAAATATCTTTTCGCACAGTCCCTTAAACATATTCGGCGCTTACGAGATCGATAAACCTAAACTCGCTCGGCCGTAGCGGCGTTAAGTCAAAACGTAAAAGTCCGCGAGGCGGCGGGGCGGAGCCGTAAAAATGCCGTCAAACTCGTATTTATCTCGCCTCGCCTCGGAAATTTCAGCGTCTTTATTAAAGCAGATGTATTGTTCGGTTCGGCCGAACGTAAAACTTGAATTATTTTTTCCAGCACGTCTTCGACTATCTCGACTTTGAGATTTTGAAATGTAAATATATTGATCATAAGCTAAGACATTTTAAGCTCTAAATATGTTTCAAAAGTTCCTCCGAATTTTGTGATAGCCGATAGGGTAGAATTCGCATTACTAATATTTCTCTTTCTCTAAATGTCGATTTTCAATACAAATGTTTTTTCACTTTTTAAAGTAGTGACCGTATCGAATGTCAATAAGTAGAAGTTATTAATTGTAAGTAAAGTTTTCTAATTCTCTGCTATAAAAATTACGAGCCTGCTTGCGTGTTTGTGTGCGCTTTTATTTTAGAGTGGACAGATGCTAAGTATTTCCCGATGCAGAAAATTATTTATAAGAAATATTTCATCTCAATTACAGGAACATCGAAATTCATTCCCCAAACAGAGATCGCTAAAACCTACTTTTCTACAGTTCCCAATCTCGATTTAATCCTGATCACAGTCGAAGAGCACAATTATTTTTTTTACTTTAGTCAAATTAAATCACTTTCTCCGTTCCTCGGAGAGCACGTCAAGGACCTACTGGACCTTCGTCACCGCATTACAACAACGCCTGTCGATAACCCTTCAATTCACATTGGCTCACCTTTATGGCTTAAATTCAAGGCTTTCCTTCTACTCCTCAAGCCTCCAGCCCAAAATAGACATCCCAATTCCAGACTTGCCCAAACTTCTGTTGCCGATGCGTTTCCCGTTCGCGAAACAAAAATAGTGAGATAGACTAGTAATTAGTATCATACTGACGGAATTCGCATTGATATATTGAATAAGTAAACTAATAAATATAGTTTACGTCACTACCTCCTGTTTGACTGAACCCTCCAAGAAACATAATAAAAATTATATTTCTGCAGGGATTGAATGCAGCCATAAATCTCTATTTACGGCGCAAACTCATAACTTGTTAGTTTGCTTGAAACTATCAATTACAAATTATAAGAAAGTCTTTTCGAAAAATCGGGAAGTTAAGTACGATTTGCCGATGGGGAGTGTGAGGCAAGGGAGCTATCGAAGAACGCCCGACGAGCAACGATACGACCGAAGTGAGACCACCGCAACCGGCTCCGATAGAAGCTCGGCCCTACTGGCTCCGCGACCGCGGCAACGGACTACGGAACCGGGCGATGCAAAGCGGCCTCCGGAAAGCCATCAGGAAAATGCGGGGGAGCGGCTGTAGGAAACTATCTTCAATGCGGCCTCCGAAAAACCCACCCGCCAATCAAGCAAAGGTTACGCTGAATGAAGTAATATATACGTTTTGTTAGATTATGGAGCCGATGTGAGCTGCATCAATTCGAGCATTATAGACAGTAATGAGATTTGTCAACTTTCAAACTCCCATATGGTGCTGAAAGAAGCAAATGGGTCAATTTAGAAAACGAACTGGCAGTAACGATATGAATTATATTTATTTGTTTACTTCTCAGAATATCAAATCAATGCGCATGCCGTCGGTATGATTTTAATTCCACCAAATATCTGTCTTATTTATTACTCTCAGGGGCCACCCCTCTTTTTCTACACAGACGCCGTCTATCTCTCTACTTTTGTTTTTCAGATGGAATAAAATTTCACTATATGAAATTCACAAAGAAAATTAACATTTACGTACCCAGCACGGAGGCCGGACGTCTTACGTGCTACCTACCTACTACACCATCCCCCTTTTGAAAAAAGGAAATGTCATGAAATTAAATTTTTTGTTAGTTCATGGACCCCTGTAATTCTCGACGTGGTATAAGATCCTATTCCTTACCTATAAGTGGAATATCATAGAATGCGAATGGTGTACTACGATCGCATCACATTCGTTGATATGGTATTGAATTTACATTTAAAATAAAACAGTCGTTGTTAATGTCATTATGAAATAAATAAACCCTTTGCTATAGATACCTACTTTGTATTTTTTTTTCATAAGCTTTATATATTTATTTGCACTTTGTATATATCATATCTCCCTATATCTTACATGGAACCTTTTCAATCAAAATTTAATGAACTATGTCTTTGGATATATCTAAAAAGTAAACAAATAAATATAGTTCATATGACTACCGGCGTTTGATCGAACATCCCGAGTACTGAAAACGTTCTATATGTTTTGAATACATACCCACCTCATTCAAAACTATAAGACAAATAAGTACATGTGTTTGCAAGACCTTCTAATTCCAATGCACTGCTTTCTGTCGAATTCAATTTTCCAACACCTACGAGTACAGGGACCGCTCTACACTTTTGAAAGTACTAACACAAATTTCCCTATATTCAAGTTTATTCTAAGGTTCCTAAAATTTGGAATTTTGAAGTCCTTTGAAGCTAAATTCACAATATTTATCTTTGAATGAAAACGATATCCTTTCGTAACCTAACCTCTCAACTCAACCCTGACGGCCACATGATAGCAAGTTACTCAAATGTTTATTTTGCTTTTAGTATTTATATATATATTTTATTTCGAGGAATGGGAAATTCATCTTAGAAAATATATTTTACATATAATGATCTGCTAATTGATTTATTTTCTACTAAAAAAATTTAATGAACATTCTAAATATCGCTTTCAGCATGTAGATTTATTATTATCAAAATATTTTCAGTTCTCATTAAATATTTCTCTTAATGTTTATTATTATGTTCATTATAAATCATTATGTAGTTAGGGTCTTAATTATAAAAAAAAAAACAGTACAATTGCATGTAGGTTTTTTTATAACGAAAACTTAAGCTATTATTTTAATTGGCTCCATTGCTTTACAGCGTTAAATCGATTAGACAGCGGCTTAAAGATGCAAATAAGCAATTAGTCATTCAGTATACGATTGAGTATGGAATCGATCATGCATCTTTCTACAAATGTTCATAATCTCCTCCTCTTTTAGAACAACTTTGCCAAAGTAACTATAATATAAATGTGTGTAAGAGAAAACCCTGTTCGACAGACCGCGCGGGGTCATGTAAAGGTCGCTAAAGTTATTATTACATTAATCTCTTATTTTCTACATGTCTTCCACTTAACTCTAAACAAACAAAACAAACTAAGGCAAATTAATGCGCAAACGACACTTCACGCAACTTACGGACTCGCAGGCAGCTATGTCACCTTTACAAACTCCCCAATATTAAATCATGTTTGCATATTCGATAGCAGTGAAAGGCGTTATTATTAAACACTTCAATGTTAATTACACTCAATATTAGCGTCAAAAACGCCAATATCGTAAACATAACAATAAAACTGAATACATATACCTCTAAAGCCGGACGTCCAGTTGTTTACCGCCCGCGGGCGGGACGCACGCGCATCACCTGTCACTAAACACGTAGGGTTTGCACTTGCATGTTTACACATTTATGCTCTGGGTTATTTTTCTCAAAAACGGCTACTTCAGTGACTATGATTTCTTTGGTAAAGTTGTACTAAAAAAGAAGGAGTTCACAAATATTTGCGAAGAAACGCATGATCGATTCCATACGGTGTATTATGACAATATCGTTGAAAGTTTGAAATCAGAAACGAAGTTTTCAAAACTTGAATATCGCCCTTTATGACATCCAGTTTTTATTTCTTTGATAAGAATACGATTTTCACATTAGTAAATGTAATTATTTCAAATTCACAAGCTGCGTTCAAAAATATAAATAGCAACCAATTTTGTGCTTTATCGAGCTCTTCGAACTCAAAAATGTAATTATAATATGCTTTGAACTCTTCGAATTCATAAATCTACATCTATTAAAATAAGACGTTATATTTCTATTCTTCTTCTATGACATAATTCAAACTCATTCTTCCATTTTAATTCACTTTACGGCATTCGACGCAGTTTTTTAAGCAGAAAAAGATGAATGGCTACCAAAAACAGCTTAATAACAATTTTACGTTTTTTTGAGAACATTTTGTCGTGAATTTTTCATTAACGATATCTCTCAAATGACCCAACAATATGTTTTTGATATGGTTTGCATAAATTAATATAGATTTTTGAAAAAAAAAAAGGGGATTTAATTTTTAAATTTATCTCTAGAAGAGTTTAAAAAAAATTTAAAAACTTTTAAATAAATTTTCATCAACTATACATTTTGAACGATTTAACGGATTTGTATACAATTTTCGGCAATCAATGCAACTTATAGCGAATAAACGCGCTGGATTGTTTTCAATAAAACTCCTAACAAATGAATGAAAGTGTTTGTGTATTTAAAAAAAATATTCTCATATTTATCTCATAAACATTAAATTTTATAATTTGCCCAATAAAAAAATCTGAATTTTATCCAATCACAACAATCGTTGATATCTTAATTTTTTTAAATTGTTTCTCGCCAGCGGCCAACGCCGGGCGCATCGAAAGGCGCACGCGCACGCTACAGTTTAAGTGTCCCCGCCGCGGCGTCGCTTATTCTCCTGGGCGGCGGACGGCGGGCGGGTGTCTCGGTGGGGAGAACGGCGCGTGCATGCTGTGGCGAGGCGATGACGTGTGCTGAGCAACATTTTCAGCGGTGCTCGTAGTTTCTACGAACGTACGATAGTTTTTTTCAAAACTGTTACCCTGGTTTCAACCTTCGTTGAAATACATATGCTGTAGGTCCGCCACTCATCTGTTTGCGAAAAAAAGTTGATTAGATTTTGGTATCGATAGATGAATAGTATTAAAAGTTATTCCAAAAAAGAATAACTTTCTGAAAACTTTATTTTAGAGATTTTTCAAATTTTTAGTTCAAAGTGTCGAGATGTCAAATTTGAGTGGATCGCTCTCTATTGTTGTGAACTTCATTTCAATCGATTAATCGACTCAAAAGTTACAAGAGTTTTATGTACCACAAGATCTATTAAAAAATGATTTTTGAAAATCGAACTAAAATCAGAATCTGCTCAATTAATGAAAATCATCACTTTTCTTAACGATAAATTAAGAATCTAAACATTACTACATTTAATCCCATTTGGTAGCATTTGAAGGTAATTCTATTGTTACTATGTTACTGATCCTCAACAAAAATGACAATACATGACAAAAAATAGATGGCAATATATAATAAAATATATTTTGCTTCACTTTTCACGTGTAAAGTTTTCATGAGATTGTACAAATCGATTATGATCCGTTTACAGATATCTGATTGAGCGTCATTTGTCATCAGTTTGATGCCCTTGACGGTATACCGCGATTAAGATCGTTCCTGACTTAGTACACCCATTTAATTTTGTGAACATAACACAACGATTTTTTATCGCTACATAATCGTGTAAACACTGAAAATAACATTGTATAAAAACAATTTCAAAATTCAATCATTTGTTTCCATTTCAGCAATCTATTTTGGATATCCGTTTTGAAAAATAAACTTACATTATCTACAAGTCGCGAACGACACTCGGTCATAACAAGACCTGCACCTCGCAGGCCCTCTGATTTTTCCCCGACCGTTGAACGACAAAGAGCCTCTCAAAAACGAAACCGTACGCCGCGTTTGAATCAACAACACCTCGGCCTATAACTTTCGGAACAAACTCGAGAGACGGACGAAGTTGAGTAATTTGTATAAAATTTTTCGGTCGCGGTGTTAGCATACCGCGGGGCGGTCAGCGAGCCGAGCGGGTGCGGGGCGAGGGATCGGCGGCGGCGGCGAGGGGCCGGGGTTGGAAGGGTAATTTGTGACGTCATCAGTGCCACCTGCCACTCGCACGAGTAATCGCCCCGGCGAAAGTGTAACTCGTGTGAAATGGCGGCGCTCGAACCAACTTTCTGATGTAACAAAACGGTTGTACTGATAACGAGATAAAGTCTAGAAAACTCGACGCGAAAGTTTGTGCTATTCGAGAAAATTTAAACGAAAGTGCGGAAACACGACAAAACGTTGTGTTTTACGACAGCGGAGGCCGTAGAGAACTTTGCGTACTGACGCAAAATAATTCCTGTCTACTTTGTAAATCACAACAGGAACTTCGTTGAAAAGTATTCGCGTACATACAGCAAGTGTATTGTTAAAAGTTCCAATAATAATGCCCTACCATTTATATGAGAAATTTACCTTCTTTTTTTTGCAATTGAAAAATGTATTAAAACCAGCCTACATGGTTCCGTACCAACGAATGAGAGGGTGTTTGCAATAGATTTAGCCGATAAAAGTTACATAAAAATGGTACCAATATAGCTAAGTCCGTTCTGATTTCGTATTGCACTATAATTTTATTATATATTATACGTCAATAGATTGCAGCGCTTAATCTCGAAGAAGAAGAAAAGTGGGAATAATAATAATAATTAGAAATTAAAGAGAGAGAGTCTGGTCGTACCGAACAGTTTAATAATGATTTTATTTGAATGGTTTGTCCATAGATTAATAATATACTAAAGGGCTGTCTGTTGCAGAAACTTAAGAGAGGAAGAATGTAAAATATTGTATTGTATGAGGTGTTAATTCGCGGAAATCCATAGTAGACGCTTGCCTGCAACATGTATTAACATGCAGCATGCAACCCACCGATGACCCTCGAATCTGCCTCTCCACTACGAATCTCTATCCAAATGATTGAATATTGATTCCAGAGGATTGACAGATATCGAACACCTAAGCAAGTGTTATTTATTACTATAATTATCTAATTCCGCCAACTATTAAATTGTTTAGTTCTACGTACGTTTCATGCCAACAAGGCACATCTTCAGGAAATTGCCGACAGTCACATCCACCAGGGTGCAAGGAGCGTTAAAACAACCAACACAACCTCGTTAGACAGGCCGCTGTCATGCAATGGTAAAGAGCGACGAAAACATTATTAAGACAGCCACAGATCACCACCGATGACATGCTTGTCAAATGTCAGAACTAACCATCACCAACATTACCAAGTAGTTACAGGCAAGCGTCCAATAATGGCGATTTATAAACGTCAATTTGGTCGTTGAGCATATTATTATTATCTTTATGTTTTAAAATTTCGAAGGATTCCAAAACATTCAAACGTAACCCTTCTCACACACATGCAAGACATCGAATTTGTGATCATTATTCACACCGGTCATAAGCAATAATGATCTACAAATTCGATGTCTTAATGTGAAAAGATTTGTTTGAATGTTTCAAATCCTCAATACAACAACAAAGATAATAATGTATGCTCAACGACAAATGTTGCCCATCGCCATTGGACGCCTACCTGGCAGTGTTGTGATGTTAGTCTGTGTCATTGACAGCTGTTATCTATTTTGTGATTGTATGTTTCGCTCTTTATTCATGCATGCAACCTGTCTAACGAGGTGTTGGTGTGGCAGCCCTTAATGAATTGTGGCCTGTTGCTGACGGCGTAACTATTAGAACTAAACAATAGTTGGCGGAGTAATTAGTAATAAATAACACTTTGCTAGTGTTCGATATCTGTCAATCTGGAATAAATATTCAATCATTTGAATAGAGATTCGTAGTGAAGACATTCGAGGGTCAGTTTGCATGCTGCATGTTAATACATGTTGGGCAAGTCGAAAGTTCTGTTTAAGAAAGTTTTATTGGGTGCATTTTAAGAGTTGTTAATTATGAGTTATCAGTAATAAGAATATAGAATTTAGTATCAAAAGGACAAGTAAATTAGAATAGAAATTTTTTTGAGTAATAATTAGAGATACTATTTATTTAGAAGAGTGTGGATATTTCTGGGGGCTTAAGGATGATTGTGAGAAGAAAGGAGAAAACCGTCTTAGGGACAAGAATACTGTCGTCCAACAGTCATTTCAAGAACGATAACTGAGCAATGAGGACCGGAGAAGATATTTACATTTACACACACACACACACACACACATATATATATATATATATATATATATATATATATATATATATATATATATATAAAATTATATCCTTTGTATCATCTATACAATTTGTCTATATTATCTAATACAGATATATACATACAGCTTTATTTTATCCATATATTAGAAAATGAGAATCAGGCGTTTCGCATAGTGTTTGCAACAATGATTTGATTTTTTCTCGTTCTAGGTCAAAGGTCCTATTTGATTCCGTGCTATTAACCAATATCCTTCATATTTTGCGTATATTAGTATCTCTTTATTTTATTCGAAAAGAAAAGGAATTGCAGATTAATGTTAATTATTTCTTTTAGCCCCGCCCTCAAAATTTTCCGGATTATTTCGAGGAATAGCGTTTTCGAGCTCAGAATGCATGCAGAATGCACGCACAAACACAAAAGCAGACACACACACGTTCGACATACCTCTGACCTCAAGGCGTCAACGTTTAGTGACTTGTCGATTTTAGAATATCGGCCTGCAAACATTAATAAACGATATTTATCTGAAGTATTTGCTGACTTTCTCATAATAATGTATTCAAAAAATGCTTACGACGAAACTCGAACGCAACTTTAGTGTAAACATCTGCCTTGGACTAACATCAAATTAAAGTTTTCGAATTTTCCAGATAATAGGAAAATAATGAACCTCTATCTCAGCACTTTTAGGGGGAAAAAACAAGACTTTATTTTAAAAGAATTTTACCTTTTACCTATAAGGAAAGTATGATTTATTTTAGAAACGAGCCACGACGGAGCCAATTTAATGACTATTTACCCCATTACACTAAATTTCAACCAAATACATATTCAAATTGAAATTCAAAATATGTTTATTTCAAAGATTATATAATAACATCTGATATATGTTATATTTTTTGTTATAATACACCTTACTACTGGATCGAAAGGCAGTGTTCCCTTAAATTAAACGAACTAGAAACTTAAGGGTAGCTCTTTTCTAATTGCATTATGCATAGCCAAAGTTAATAAACGAAACAACCTTTTAAGAATCGAGCCGCTTATGCCCATGGATATTTGTCTTTAGTTAATGTCGTATCTTGAATATCATATAATTGTTTGAAAAATGTGTGAAAATTTAATCTTAAATTATAGGGGACAGAAATACATGTTCGAATTGTAGGTATCTATTTTATTAAATTCCACATGCGTGGCCACATTGACTTGAGATTATATCGTTACTATTTACAACTGTATATTGTGAATACATGAAAACTTGTAAACAGATTTTAAAATTATTTTCATTTAAATAATCTGAAAAACTTTTTTGTTAGAGTTTTAATTACTTTTTTTAAATACGTGCTTGAATACTTAAAAGGAAGAACACAAAGTTAACGACTTTGGAAATTAATTAACCGCAAAATACACACCTGAAAGGAAAGCTCAGTTAAAAACGTTGTACTAGTTATTAAATTTCTTATTTGTTCATAAAACCCGAAAAAAAATTAAAAAAGCTTATATGTGTTCGTAAATACAATAGATTAAATTTTAAAAGTAAGTTTACGTCTATTCCCAGTACAGGCACTTAAGCCCAAAATCAATATACATACACGAGACTTTGCATATAATGGCTATCATTATATAAATGTATGAACGTTTACACAGATGCGCTCAATTTGTTTTCAGCGAAAGAAAAAATAATAATAAATTAATTACGATGAACGCATTGATAAACGAATATTTACTTTAACGTACCCAATCCAGTAATTTACCTAATGTACGCTTTTCATTGCTTTTAAATAGCGCTCCCAGCTAATGGCACGCGAGTCTGCTGCCGTAATACAGAAACCCTGCCATGATACGTGGACGCACTAAATGTTTGTACGAAGTACCGTCATTTTTTAATTCAGAACATGAACAGGTACGACAGGTATTTAGACTTGTGTTAAGAATCAAAACAAAAACATTGCGAACTGTAATTGGACTCGAATATATACTAAAAAATTATGGTTCTATATGTGCATGTTATATTAATCTTTATTTTTTTTTGTATAAAAAGAAACTTCGTCTATTTGTTTTTTTTTTTTTCTTGAACGCGTAAACTACATAACAAATCAAATTCTGAATTTGCACTACGGTGTAACATTGTCCCTTTGGGCTTCTTTACTACGTTACGTGCAGAGAAGTTATGCCTCTGGTCGAAGTTTGAAATGTTAATTAAAACGCTTTTTGCAACAAACGAGCAACAAGGAACGTACCAGCTAACGAGACTGGAATCGGCATTAGAACCGTGAACAGAAACCGGAACCGGAAGAGAAAACCGGTAGAGAATTTGAACCTTAAAGTAGCATCGAGATTGGAAAAAGAGCGAAAGTGATTATAGAAATAATACCTACATTTTTGTTAGATTTTCTCTTATTATTTCAAAAAATAAAGAAACCTTAAGTGAAATTCCGGCGAGAACTTGAAAAATAATTATAATGTGCCCTTGATGACTCAAGGCAGTCGAGGATCACGTCGGACGTCCACCGCCGTCGCGCCCTTCCATTAATTCAACTTCCATATTAAAATTATGTTTCTCGCGACAAAGCGGCGATTCGTCTCGATCTAGACGGGTCGTATGCGTGTTAAAATGCCGGCAGCACTCCAGCGACCAGGGTTTGCGAATGTCCATGGGCAGCTATAATCACCTATTCTCCGGTAACTCGCATGTTTTCCCCTTAAAAAACTTATAAAAAAATAAGAGCTGTATTGGCGCGCCGAGGTCGATTCGTAATTCGTCTGGAAAATTCGATAACTCCGATAATAGATATTGAAGACCGACGACAGTTAGGGATGTAGTTCGGCACAGCTATTCGTTTAAAATATTTCGCCTGTCACTCTAGACCTAATTTCTTATTGTATTGACTGATGAAATTTATGCTTGTGTTGATCGTTAATAACGAGCGAAGTGGAAGATAATTTAAAATACGTTTATATTTTATGTTAACATTTTAAATTTATTATATTATACGTAATAATGATATGCCACAACGAGTATTTTAAGGAGCCATCGATACGAGTAAGTAAAGTATTTATAGAAATAGCCGGTTTTGGTGATTCCTGTAAAACATAGCAACTGACACAATTACATCCTTTACATAAAAATAAGAGTGTTACATATATATGTTGTGTTTGTGTGTGTGTGTGTGTGTGTGCGTGGGCGTGTGCGTGTTCGTGTGCGTTTGCTGTGCGTGCGCGTGTACGTGTGTGCGAACGTGTGCGTGTGCGTGTGTGTGTGTGTGTGTTGTGTGTGGGCGCGTGTATAAGATTGGTCCCGTTTATCTTGGCAATAATTTTGGCCGTTTATTGATTTTCACCGGGACGTTTCTATTTTCATACTACACAATCCAGCTAATAATACCCAAACAAAATGTCGAAACTGTCGCAACGAATGGACCACTTTTTTATTGTTGATCCACTGATACCGTAAAAAGAAGTAATATTTCGTTTTTAATCATGCTAAGAGGACTTTAAACGCCGCGGCGGCGCGGGCGTCCGTCTGAAGAGGCCCGAATACGAGCGACTTTTTCCATTTTTAGCCTCAAAATCATACGAATCGATCTATCCCGTCAAACAAAACCCACCCGGATAAATAATAAATAGGCAGAAATACGTCTCGAACTTGTAACACGTGCAATTCGCTTTACCGGCCAAATACAGCAGCAGAACTACCTTCGCACATGTAGTTCGCTGTCGGGGATACGACTTGTTTATTGAACCCAGTCTACACAGATAGTCAATCAATAGAACAGGACGTATCTATATATTGAAGATACGAAACGAAGGTGAAAGTATGAAATGTGGAGAGAGAACGATGAGAGAAAAATGCTATTAGAGAAAACAACGATTTTAATTTTTTTTGTCTGTCTAACAGCCTATTCGCACACATCTCTGAAATTACTGCACGGATTTTAATACCGATAGAGCTTGGCTTGGAGTAGAATATAGGTTTTATTTCATTTAAGTCTAACCAAGGAAAAAAGTTGTCCTCAGGGGATGTTAGTGGGGTTGTATAAAGTGTAAAAATATTTCACACATACAAAGTTGCACTATTTCAGAGTAATATATCTTATATTTTATTTTGATATTCGCATTTGTCCTAGCTTCGTACAGAGAGCAATATAGAAACCAACATATGCACATGAGTTATTTTTAGGATTCCGTGAAAATTATTGAGAACCCTTATAGTCCCGTTCAATAAAATTTATTAGGGAGATAGCCAGAAACGAGTGAACGAAATATGACACGTTTTTAGAGTTCCGTGAGAAATACTGAGAATACTTATAGTTTTACCGATTTCAATAAAATTTAATGAGTTAACTGAAAATCAATAAAATCATCTGCGATACGTATTTAGGATTTCTTGTAAATTACTAATAAGCTTCCTAATATAACTGACTGCAAAAAAAAATTAATATGGTGGTAGCTCAAAACTAATGAAAGGATATACAATCAGTTTTTAGGATTCCGTAAAATTGATTAAGAACCCCCTTTTGCTTTCACACACTACGATAAAACTTGATATAAAGATGTAATGTAAAGAGATACGATATTTTTTATTGTTGTGTGAGAATTACTAAAAGCGCCTATAATTCAATCAATTTCAATAAAATTTGCTACAAATACAGTTCAAAAGTAATGAAAAAATGCAAATATATAAAATGCATATTAAGTGTTGCTTAAAAATTACTACCAACTATTAAACTCGCAGTGATTTAAATAAAAGTTAGTATGGAAATAGCTAGAAGCTAGTTAAACATGTGACACACACATTTTATGCTTTCGTGCGTATCAGTAAAAACCTTACCTTAACATTTTGTTGGAATTTTCACAAGTTGTTTTAATTAGCACAGAAAAACAGAGAAAGCGTTTAGAGTGGCATGGCTAATATGCCGAGGTTGAGTTTTTGTAAAATTTTGTAATTTTACCAATTTCTCAGGGATATTCAGTTTTTCTCTTTTTTTTTTTGAAATTTTAAGAACATTCTAATTCGCTTTACTTAAAAATGAAATAAAGTAAGCATGAAGGTGTGACCAAAGGTGCACTATACGCGGTATGAGAACGAGCGTGGAAGTAGTGATACAATATCTACTACTAAAATAAGCTTTGTCGAGAGGGCGGAGCCACCGGCAAAGGATTAAAGCAACAAGAACAATGTTTGTTGTATTTTCATAACTAAATAGCTAACCCGATTTATAACATTTTGCAAAGAGTTCGCTTGCATCCTGAAGATGGACATGTATTACTTTTTGTTATAGAAAATTGTATCAGAAAATTAGTTTTTGTCAAAACAAACAATGAACCATTGATCGTAATAAATGAGAAAAATTTGGGCCATGCAGGCAACCCGCAGGCAGTAAGTTAATCGTAAAAGAAATTCATTACAATATATAGTATTTATTTTAATATTGTATTTATTTACTTATTTCAGTACGTTACGTGGGACTGTTGGTAGTTTTCAGGGTTTCGATACAAAATGGCAAAAACGGAACCCCATAATTTCGTCATACCCGTCCGTCCGTCCGTATATCACAGGCATTTTACTCAAAAGTTATAATATCTATATAAATAAATTACTGTAGTATTTTTTGAATCTTTAATATAGTTGCTCTTTATGCTGTCGGTAAAGTAGTACGAATGAACTGTTATATTTTCGCTATGGATAAGATAGGTTGGTAAAGTAGTTTGTCTAGGGTTTCATATAAATGGCGACTTCTGTTGTTTACGTCAAAGACTTTTCATATTCTATTTAAGATTATTTTAGTAAAGTAAGATATTCGGATATGTGAAGGAAATGATATGTGGAATAATAAACGTTAAATGTCGTTTCTTTGTTTGCAGGTAAGTGTTTCGTTGTGTGTGTATTGAATTATAAAAATAGATTAAAATAATGAAAACCTTTGTTCGCAGAGCAACACAAGTTTATTCATTTGCTAACCTTCACTATTTGAGACGAAAAATCTTATAAGTATATTTATGAAATTTAAAGTATAGGTGTTTTGTACGCTGGTACGTAGTTTGGTAGTTAAATAACAAAAATATATATTTCTTGGGAGGGCACCCCATACATACAACAGAGGCTGGAAAAAATTTTTTATCAGCTAACACCAACGTGTGGCACATATTTCCACAGCTGTTTTAAAAACACTTTAAGGTTTTTAAGTAGTTTTTTGAATAATCAAATATTTTTTGAAATTATCGCTTCGAAAGTAGCAAAACTTGTGTCCGCCCTCCCCTTGTTTTTTAAACCGTATATGCAAAAATTACGAAAAAGATTAGAAAGGTACCGTTTAATAAATACTTTCAAAGAAAATTATTTTGAACATAATCGGATAAACCGTTTTTGAGTTATTACCGAAAAACTGCGTTTCTCAACAAAAGGTCCTCAGTGCCATAAAAATACACTCTTTTGCTGGTGCTTTTTAATTTACACTATTCTAATAGCAATAATTGACATAAATACTTCTTTCTCTAGTATAAGTGACTATAGTGCTTATACGTATTATATGCGGGAAAATGGAAAAAAGTGTAACAACATAGTTTTTTTTATCTGTAGTGCATTTCTTTGTAGTAACGGGTTCGGAACCCTACATTAAACATGGTCTGACATGCTCTTAGCCGGTTTCTACTTTAATTTTTACAACGACTAATCTTTTTGTCTACTTCTGAAATTCAAATTTGCTATACACCAACTTTAGCAGAGATGGCTTTCGAATAGTGTTGTAGTTCAAAATTTTATAACCTGAAACTGTATTCAATTAATTATGTTCAATACAGAACAAAAATAAAAGTTAACATTCGGTATGTGCCTAATACGTCGGATGAATAGATAAAGAAAACATGATTTTTTTGAAACATTTTCGTCAATCATGATTTTTGTTAACTACCTACATTTTTGTAAACAAGAATAACGCCTGGAATTCAAATACGCAGTAATTACCTAGCAGGAAAATGTTCGTCCAACAGCTAATGAAGAAAACGTTTTCACTGCATGCTATCTCTGCTTGTTTGTAACACACATTGTGATTAGACACGTTTGATGTATAAATTAGACATTCGGCATAAGGGTAAGCTAAGAAAATCAGTTTCATACAAATGTATTTCCTCATGCTACGATTTTCATGCTATTTTTATTGTATGATCGTAATAAGTCCTTAAACTATATTAAAAAATGCGAGTTCAACTCGCGTCGAGAGGATTCCCTACGTTGAGTGTTTATCACATTTATTTTAGATCTGACTCTTTATTTCTAGCAAAAAAGTATGTATGATTCCAGATTATAGAAGGAAATTGCTTAATATATTGCCTATTGTTGAATACTCGCTTGTCGGTACTTGAATACGTGGACTAAGACGGAGTGATAGAAGATATTTTGATATTTCTCATGATTGCACAGAAAAGAGACGTGAAGTAACAGCTTCCGCTGTCTCTTCTCGCGTTCTCCAATGAGTAGACGTTCCGCCGATCCACTTCCTCTTCCACTAGCCCAATCTCCCGCCCTTTATCAGCTCACTTCTCCTTTATCAGATATCCTATTCCTTGTAAAGAGGCCGACAACGCACTTGTGACTCCTCTGAGGTTGCGACTATCAATGGACATCGGTGATCATTTACTCTCAAGTGATTTGTATTCCCGTTTGTCCCCCGAAATGCCATAAAAAATATATAAAAATGTCAGTACTGTGATCCTGAGCCAAATATCAAGTGAAAAAAAAACATTTTCTATTTCAGTGCATAGCACAGAAGTGAAAAATCTTGGAAACCTTCATGGAACCCTAAAATTCATCGTTAATTTTTATTGTAGGTAAAATTCTCCCACGATCGAGCCCGTATGGACATAGAATGAATTCTTACATCAATTATATCAACTTTTAACATGTGTCCATCATGATACCGATCCCACTTTTCAACCTCGATTTCGACAGTTTCAGTTCTGGTCTCAATCTCGCTCTTGGTTCCACCTTTCACTTCCATTCCCTTGATTCGATTCCTATAATTACTCCATTTTAACTAGATCCTGGTTCCACCTGTCACTTCCATTCCCTTGATTCAGTTCCGATAATTATTTCATTTTAACTCGATTCTGGTTCTACCTTTCACTTCCATTCCCTTGATTTGATTCCTATAATTACTCCACTTTAACTAGATCCTGGTTTCACCTGTCACTTCCATTTCTTTGATTCAATTCCGATAGTTACTCCATTTTTAACTCTATCTCATAGGTACTCCATTTATAAGTATTTTTTTTCAATTTTCATATAGGAATCCTAAATTTTCGGAGTAAAAAGTAAAAGATGAAATATGTAACATATGCTTCTCTCTATCTTCCTTTTGTCGATTTCCGCATCACAAACTTCACTGTTTCATTTGTGTTCAATAATAGCATTGGCCATCAAACTCCGTTCGTAAACGGAAAACACAATTATGTCAAAGTTGTCATTCAATGTAAAACTTAAAACTTTATGCACGGTGGCTGAAAGGTGGAACTGTCTATAGATGTATGAGTATGCATCTGTATAAAGGAAATTTAACATTTACAGAATAGACAAGAAAACATAGGCCCGTTAATAAAATAATTATTTGCTTTCTCTCGCTTCACTGACATCCATCGATCGTTTCGTTCAAATTTTCGGACGTTTCGGACTTCGAAATAGAAAAGCATAGAAGTATTCCTACACAAACAAAGTGACCAAACGAAATTGGCCTCGTAGTGGGCGTGGCATACGGTATTGGCTTTGCCGCCGTACCGATGTTCACCGCGTGTCCTTGTTCTATCTCTTTCTGTCATCAACGTGCATCTTCATTCTTTCTCCTCGGTTAAGAAATAACAGTATCATTCGAAATTACATCTAAAAAAGATAATAATAAGGTCCTTTGTAAGAGATATATTTGGTTTAAATATATGTCGCATATCCTTATTTACATTTGGTTGAGCAATGTGCCACGACTGAACGTACATTTTTTCGACATTATAATTCTATGCTTTTCTATTTCGATGGTTTCGGGTTCCTAAAATTTGACCCTTTTCGATATGCAACCAATTTGGCCTAAATAAGGTATTCTATGCAAATATCGCATCATGTGGAATCTGTGATCTCTGCCTGCGCTTTTGGGAAACGGACTCGAGCTTATAAATTAATAAATAATATTATTTAAAGGTTTACACACTTCAACATGTATTGTCTTTTTTTTTGACTCACTTTGAACTAATAAACTAACATCTAACACATCACCCCCGCGCTCGCTGTTTCAATACATTTTGCTTTACTCTTAAACTACGTAATTACATTTTTAATGTTTATAAATTCATAGTATAATAACGTCTTTCAATAGTTACGTACGACCTTTGAAATAAACATAATTTTAAATTTTAATTGTTGTTCTAATCTATACCCACTGCAATCAATAGTCGCAATAGGGCTGTCTGTGCATCCACTCACTACGTGTGAACACTACCACTCAGGCAATCACTAAACGTATTTAATTTACAGTAATGATAATGTAAACTCACGCCTATTTCCCAGAAGCGTAGGCAGAGACTACAGATTTCCACATGGCACGATCTTGGTATACCTCTCTCGCTTAACTGACACACCAATCTTTTCATGCAAGCTCGTCGGCGTCACTTGCTTAAAATTTGGCCCTTTCGACGTATTTAATCTCCAGTATTTCGAAGCCAAACCTTTTCGCAAAACAAATAACCTCCACGAATTCGGACCGCATTAATCAACATAACGCCATATAAACAATAAGTCTTCCGAGCGCCGCGAACAAAGACAACGTCCCGGAGCCCTGCGCCGTAAAAAACGACATATCCGAATTCATGAAATAAAAACAAATAAAAAAGCTTTCGTACGTTTCGATTCACCTCGATATTTTTTTCCCTCCGGTCGAAATTGTTTTTTTTTCTTTTCTTGCACGCGAAATACTCGTATGTGGCAATCGCTCGGAGCTGTGTTGCCATGAATTTTCTATACATTAATCGCAATGCGATATCGAATTTTTAAGCTTCGACTCTCGATGGTTGAGATGGCGAGAAATGTGTGTGAGAAAATCACATATTCATGCTACGAAATTGTGTTTAAATGTAATTGAAATCTGTCATCTTTGCAAATTACAAACATGTGTTTTTGGGTTATGCATTTGTATTTATGGGTGTGTGTGTGTTTATGTGTGTGTGTGTGTGTGTGTGTGTGTGTGTGTGTGTCTGTATGTGTGTGTGTTTGTTTCTCCTTCTTTCTAATTCAAATAGGCGAAATAGCATTACAAATAAATGCGTTTTGTAAAAATTTAATGATAATTTACAATTATTTTTTAAATACACTCACGAAATTATACTGTACTTCAATCAAAAACAAAAAAGCCAAATTACTGTTGTAACACAACCTATTTTTTCCTATACTGTAAGGTTGTGACAGAATTTTCGAGGAACTAACGAGATGCGAGCATCAGAGAGTAATGGTCACCGCCGCCCATGGAAACTCACGACCCCAAAGGATTAACACTGACTTTCCCATTTGACGATCGATAATTTTAGAATTTTACCGTTATAATTAATAATAGTTCCTCATTTTTCTCTCCTAGATTTAACCATTATTAATAAGATTCTATATAACATTATATATATATCTATAGCTAGCTTTCGTCCACGGCTCCGCCCTTGTGAACGTAGGACGAATTACTTCACATTTTATACCAAGCGTCTCTCTCAGTCGTGATCCTGTTCCCGATACCGTTCTCGATTGCGATTGCTATTCCACTGTCTGTACCGATACCGGCCTATCCGATGTTCCAATTTTGATACTCGTCTTAATATTCATTTCCATCCATATTTTAATTCGTATCTTGGTCCTTCTCTTAATTCAGATCACTCACTCTCTGTCGATTTATGCCCAATCTAGCTCTCAATTTCTATCTCAGACGCACTTTCGACGCTCGTCATTATATCGATTATGCGACCCGCGGTTTTATGCGACAGTGAAACCTGTTTTAATCTTATAGCATTAAATTTAAGCTAAATATAAGTCCCATTAGAACTAGGCATTTTATGGCATAAAATTATCTTAGGGTTCGTTTAAGTAATAATTCTATGCATAAACTAAATTTTATTCAGACCTTTTTAATAGATATAAAGTTAATTAATATTCATTCCACTAGAACCGTGCATTTTCCTAGATAAAATGTAACCTATCTGACTCTTCGACACATAACTTTTAGACAATCATATCACATCAATACCGCATAAAAGAACGGCAAATCAAAGAACGCGCTCCCACGTTTAAAACACCAATTAGATTTCAACATTGATTTCGTGATGATAACCCTAGCGCAACTGGAAAACACAAAATATTTCCATACAAATGATCGCTTTCAACGAGTCTGACACGGTCACAGAACGATGCGGACCTCTTTTAAAACGTATCAAGTTCGCCACAAACAACTGCGCAGTGTCCGAATTTAACAAACCTGAATATATTCCGACTTGAAACTCGCCCCGAGTACAACAACAAAGTAGGTGGTATATCACGCAATAATCCCGCTCGAAATAAATTAAAGAGTAAAGTCGCCGGCGCCGCCCGCCCGCCCGCGTTCCACATTAAACTGTGTGATCTATCGCTCCCGGCACGATGACCGTCATTTTTCTCTGGACAAATTTTTCTCCGTCGCAGTTTTTTTTTTCTTTTCTCTTTTCTTTTGTCGAGGGCCCGCCTCACCCTGTTCCTTCCATAAACAATTTTCGAGTGTGTCAATAGACACGCTGTCGATGAACGTTTTGTACTTCGCGTGTCCACGTCGGACGAATGCGACTTTCACGAGGCGCAGTCCGTTCGTAGTGCTGCCAGAGGTTTGATGTCAATTTAGAAGCCTCGTAGTCTCAAAGCCACAGTTTTTGAAAATTCCGGATAATAAAACACGGATGAGTGCGAATGGGAGTCGCGACCTGAGGGTTCCGTACAAATTTAAATAGGTATGTAAGCAACTTCATGTACCATGAATTTTCGACTATTCATTTCTGTTTACAATACCAATTCTTTGACTTTTGCTCTTCTTCAAAAACGTTTTTAATTTTTTTGAATATCTGAATTTTTAGGAAATCTCAAATTTTCTTAACAGGACATCAATAAATGTTCGTCCATATATCAATCTACATAACGTTCCATATTCTAAATGCAACTGAACCTTTGTGATCACTTTTATTTCTATTCAATATACGTTAATTAAAAATTAACGATTTTGGGATTTATTCCTTTACTTATGCTATAAGAACTTGCTTTTCGCCAAATTTTTATGATTTACCTGATAATGTAACAAATTCGCTCATTAGACTTATGGGAAATACCTTACAGGTTTTGATTTAATTGCAAGTGCCAAAATATAATCATAAATGGCTGTATATATATATATTACTATTTGATCTGATAATTAATTTGGCCAAAACAAAACACGTCTATTGTAGTCTGTTTGTTCTTCCTACTTAACAAATGTTCTTAACTGAAGACAATGGACCGGAAATTGGTACGGATAAGTCATACCCACGTGCAGGCCGATACAATACATGCAACAATAGAAAAAAAAACGAAAAATACTCCTTACATTGGGAATTCTAACTCTGTGAATAATTTACAAATGAAGAATTTACAAATTTTACACTTATCCCCATGGACGTCACCTTTTATTCCACGAAAATTATGTCAAAACAAATAGCCGTATTTTTTTAATATCGCAAACTGAACCTGCAATATAGAAATGACGCTATTGGCGTTTTCTATAACAAAACGTCCTTTGTTCATGAAAATTATAAAGCTGGACACTTACTAAGTAATATCGGGAGATGGCCATGCATGGTACCGATCAACTTAGAAATCTTAAACGAAGGATTAATTCCAATATCCAACAAGAAATACAATGACTTCATGGATGTGTTACAGTTTTTATTATATTATTGTCACGACTATTATAAAAAATTCCCTCATTCTGCTAATACAAACGACTATCCCGAGGATGATGATGATGATTCATTTAACAGTTTAAGTACTTTATTATTTACTATCCTAAAGGACTTGTAACATATTTAATAATCACTAATAAAAGAACATAAAATGAAAAATATGAAGCACACTGTCCCGTCCTATATTCATCAATAACATTAGAAATATAGTTTATACATATGTAAAAAAATGTTCAACGTATGTATATAAACATTTAACAATAAGCAAAAATATACAAGCTTTAATATCGAATGAATAAAGGCTTAAAATTATGTTTAAATGCCTCTGGTGTAAAATTGGGCAATTATGAATTAAGACACTATGAATTAAGACATATGTACATGTGTGTATGAGTGTGTGACTGTATGTTTGCATGTGTGTGTATGTATGCCTGTGTATATATATCATTCCCTTACATGAGATCATGGATATTTAAAAAAATTGAAAAAGGTGGTACTTAAAAAGATTAAAGATAGTGGCGTAATTGGACTCCGTGTGTCGCGACGCTTTAAAAGGAAAAAGTTTGACGGTCGAAATGTCATGTCACCGAGCTTGACGCGAACTCGTCAGCATAAATGTTTTCGTTTTGCATTTTTACTTAAAACTGGGGACAAAACGAAAACATTTATGCTGACGAGTTCGCGACAACTTCGGTGACATGACATTTCGAGCGTCAAACTTTTTCCTTTTAAAGCGTCGCGACACAAGGAGTCCGGATACGCCACAAAGATGTATAATAAGGTCCATGTATAAACAGAATTATGCAATTCTACTAAACTTAAATATGCGAATGAATTTTTTATCAACATTTCATTTATTTCATCGCATAATGTACACATTGCAAACACGCAACATAAACATCTGCACGGGTCCACAGCTAGATACAACCAAAAAATATTTGCTTTTGTAAGTCTAAACGGGTGGCACTCAAACTGCTATAAATAGATTAATTTCAATTTCATTTTGCTAATAAATATAGCATAATTACATAGCATAAATAAATTTAACTTAAGAAATTATAAGCAGTCTAATAAACCTCGTTAACAGCTGGAAACATTACAAGAACAATTGTTATGTCAGGTTTTACCACACCACTCCTCCTTACAATCCTTTTGTTTAAGATTGAGGGGCCTAAACCCAAAGCCTTCCACTCTAGTTCAGTTCGGGTCAGGGGCCGTAACCGGCGGATTACAGTGTCCCCCGAGACAAGGAACGAGTGCTTAATTTGACCTAATTATTGAACTAAATTATTGGTCACTCGGACCTTGGTTAGAATCGAACGCTGCATCTTCTGGATCCGAAACGACCTCTTCAAGCACTGAGATGAGTACGATTATATAAATATAAATCAAAATTTTAGCAGCAGCTATGTGGGTAGTAACAAAATCATTAGTTAGGTCCGTCTACGAAATGAAAAGACAATATTGACTCGGGCCGCTGAGCTGGTGTTCGACCGGACCACACGAAGTGTATATTACTTTGATAAAATATAACAAGGATTCAATGTCAGATGCAGTGGCAAGAGAAATTAAAATTACTGTTTTATTCAAAATTTGAGATAAGTCACCTAAATCTGTCCAACAAAATAAAAATTTTCTTTACAATCGGGTGCCTTTTGCTCGTTACCTTGACTAATTAATAACCGACTTCCAAAATGAACATTTCATTAACAATGCTAAACAAACATTTTAACTTAAGTTTTAAGCAAACTTTTAAAATATTTGTCTTCGGGTCCTTTTTTTTATAAGTTAATAATTACGATACATCTCTTTCAAATATTTTTATTATTGGTGGCTAGTTGTACACTTTTGAATTTTTTCAATATTCTTATAGATGTAAAATTTCGTTACAATTCGTTAATTGCGCAATTCTTGTATATGAATAAATTTGTAACTATGTTAGTATTTTTTTATAAGCGTTGCTTTATAGCGTCTTCTCATAGAACTGTTTTGCTGCTGTAATATTGGATGCTTACAGTGGTGTGCTTCAAACTGTCATATGCAATAGTTAACTGTTAATTGTTAATGTTAAAACTAATCATGTCGAAATATCGGTAATCTTAGAAATATTGACATTTTTGACATTAATTTAATGTTACAAATGCTAATATCTATAAGATTACCTGAGTTAACAGCCAATTATGAAATTAAAACAATGTATTTTTACGTGTTTAGCTTTTAACTTTAACAGTTAACTGTTATTTCAATTGGGAGTTTGAAGTACACCGCTCTTACAGTTCTGAAGTACCAACGTACTTAACGTGACGGTCTCACCGACAGATGGCATTACATTACAAACTACATGATTGACATGAAAGCAGATATCAAATAAATTTTTCATGTTATGTATTCTATGTGCATTACGTATCTAAATGTTTGTTATTAGAAATAAAGTTCGGAAAACGACGGGCAAAGCTCGATTGCCCGAGTACTACTAATAATAACAAGAAAGTTTTCAGCAAAAGAACATTCTTTTTTAGGTTAAGTCCACGGTCCATGTGAACTTACAACTTAGATAGTTTTATAAGTGTTCATTTGCAAATCAACGCTGCTACCCAGTGCAATGTATGAGTTCTTCTTGTGACTAGCCAAACTATTTCTGAGCTTTGGATACCTGGGCATTTTCATTCGCAACACTACCGCAATCACACGATCACTACTTCCGTATGTATCGATGTCGTCTTACCAGTGCTCGAATCGAATCTCTGAACGCTCAACTTAGATGATATCATCAAACAGGTTGCGATCGAGGGAGTACTTCGTTATCTCTAAATAAATTTCAAACCGCAGAATAAATTTAATTGATCATTACAATCTTGTTAACGCATCGACTTTCCTTTCATTCTATCCCCTTGAAAAATAAAACCGTCGGAGCCTTCCTATCTTTTTCCTTTACGAGTTTGTTAGGCGCAAAATTGCGATGAGGATTGCTTATTTTTTTTTTCTAAATAAGGAAATAATTATGTATAGTCCCTAATGTAAGTACGCCATGGATGGGAATTTCACACCGCGCCGAGCAAACGAAAAGTGAAGTGAGTAAATGTGTTTCCAAAATAAAATTGTCGCTGCACGGCTTATGTCGAGTTAATACCCATTTCTCAGGAAAAAAATTTCTGTTAAACGTGATGACGTTTATGTGAGTAATTCTCTACACAAACATTCTTTTACACAAATGGTATCTTTATGTAACGTAATATGAAATCATATTTTATGCACGCTAAATAATTAGCACACATTGAATATTTTTCATATTGAGGGTTCCGTGCCTAAAGGAACCCTAAATAAGAACCCTTGTAAGATCATTTCGTTGTCCTCTGTCTGTCTGTCAAGATTTCTTATCTCAGGGATGCGGAGAGGTAACAACTTGAAACTAATATCAAATACTTAGATTTGTGATCCCTTGAGGCTTTAAAAAATCAAGGTTCTAAAGCAACATATTCAAATAATACTGCTAAAATACTGCAATTTATGTTTTATATTTGGAAATTTGAAGGTAAGTCATAAATTATAGAGTACTTCCTCTTAACCTAGCATTATGAAATTTGGCATGAAAAAAGGTCTTACGGCACAACTAAATAAAAAAGTCTGAAAATCGTGATTTGTAGCTATATCATATGTTGTTTTTATGATTATAGACTCATACTTTCAATAGGAGTATGGACTGTAATGTAGATAAAAAAGTTTGGAAAATCCAAAAGTGCACAACTCACACGCATATTACATTACAAGAGAATAAATGGAGTGACAATTAGAAAAATAATGGATTTAAGAAAAATTGTTGAAAAACTTTTTGTTAATGCATTGACAACCAACTGTGAATCTAAGCAATCTTTTCTTCGATTGTACAAAATAAAAATGGTATGCAATATTTTTCGGTAGTAAGTAACCCACCTCCACGCTCTTGCCACCACGAATAATAGGTACGTTGTTTTATTGATAATAATACATGACACAAATAAAAATTAACATTGTTTTTTTCTACCATTTTTGTAAAAAATTAATTCTCCTTTTTTTATTATTTAATGCTATTAACTGGTTTACTTAATACAGTAATTTATTTTGTATTTTTCCTATAGTGGCGTCACCTAAAGGTGTAAAGAATTTTAAAAAAAACGGTCGATGCGAAACGATGAAAGAAGAACACGTATGTAATAAAAAAGAGATTAAAATAGTGACAACAATTTTTACAAGAGAAAAACTAGAGAACTAGTTCGTTATTCATTAATAATTATTAAACGGTTGCGAGTTTAATAAAAAAAATAAATAGAGATGCTCCTTCAAATATCTGGAAACATAATTAATACAATTTATCTTAATCCATTGTTTATATTTCTTTAAATCGTGAAGATCTACCGACGTACACACCAACGGACGGCAACACATATATTTTTCAATTACGATTTTCATTATGTAATCTGACATAAATCGATTAGAAAATAAAATACTCTTATAATTTAATGTCTCTAGTTACTTAAACATTAATAATGAAGTCGATTCAACATCTAGTTTAAAGTATAAAAAGTATTTTTTATGTAACGAAACTGAAGTATGCCCATATATTGAGAGGAGAGCACTCTCATACGCTGCGCGTTGTGAGTCGTGCATAATATGAGATAACATTTTTGAACATCCCGCTCTATACACTTAAGATTTTTAAAAGTTCAGGTATTACTTTAAAAAGTCTCTTTTTCGTATAAAATAAAAGCTTCGGAATTCCTGCGGCCAATATCTCTCCACTATTGATATCGAAAACAGACAAAGATCATCGAATTTCTTGATGGCAGAAACGTGTACATACATAATTAAGTCTGTACGGAAGCCTCAAGGTACGAGTCCTATTCACACTTGTCCGGTTTATTTTTTCATATAGTGTATACGTATTACTCCGACATTATCGATATCTTTGCTTTCAATTTCATGTTGCAATACAATGTGCTCAATATTATGATAACGAATTTCAGGAGGAAAAGCGCTTTTACACAACCATCGTTAAATTACATTCGCAACATTCGTTGAACGAAATAACCATACGTGTAGACAGACTGCTTATGGCGTATTTCTTTCCGCTCTCATAAAATCTACTACTTTGCGTGAGATGTTATAAATTTTTCATGAATTCACTATAACTCTATCAATCAATTGATGAATAGTAATAGTAGTAGACAAACTTTGACTGCCTGATTGGTGCAGTGGTAGTGGCCCCACCTGTCGCGCTGGGGTCGTGGGTTTGATTCCCGCACAAGACAAACATTTATTTATTTGATTAAAAATTAATGTTTGTCTTGAGTCTGGGTGTTTCTATGTATTATTATACGTATATATTTACAAAAAAAAAAGTACGTATGTAAGTATATCAAATGTCTGGTACCCATAATACAAGCCTAGTTGCTTAGTTTGGGACAAGACGGTGCTGTGTATATGTCCGAAGATATAAAAAAAAAATAGTAAAAGTAGTAGACAAATAAACACCATTTTTTTCTTCTTGCACAAAATCAAAAACTCCACCCTTACTTTTATTGTAATCAGCTATTTCCCAGGCCTACTACATATTTAGCACTTTTTTTTTATTTTCTGTCATAACGCTTCACAGCTAACACGTTTGTATATTTTGACGTTGTCAATGGCCACAGTAACAACAGAGTCTTTTTTGTAAAAATAGCAGCTAAATAAACCTCCTTTTTTTTCATTGGAGCTTAAACGGCGTATGTATGTAAGTCCGTAAGAAACTATACGTTTTTTTGGTGCAAAAAAACGATATTCATTATGTAAAATATTTGTCTTAATAAATTTGTGAACATGAATTCGCATATAAATAAATATTTACTATGACAATTTAGTAAATTCTATTATACTATTTCCAAAATGTAGGATATTAAATGTGTCAAGAGACGGCGCCGGCGCACCGTACTCACGTACCTCTAACACACCAACAATATCTTATTAGTTCGCGGATAGCGAGCTCTTAACACTACTACATCTTAGAGTCGTTTAACTTTCGTTGTATGCTGTGCGCATGCAAAGCTTGCGTCCTATACACAGATAAAGTGAGATTCCAAATAAAGTAATTCTATTGTTTCATTAAAATGGCTACTGCCCGCCCTTCCGCCACGCCCACCCTGTATCAACAGGGCTCCATTCGAAATTAGCCCTGAGTCAACTCGCCAGTAATTTTCTGCGGTCGGCGCGGCGACAGCAATCGTGTCAGGAGCCTTGTTCAATATGAATTCGCCCTTTCCTTCAAAGTTAATATCGAGCTCATAATCACTGTTATTTTCGGGCACCTGCGAAATTGAACAATTGCTTGTTTTGCAAGTTTTATATTGATCAAATCATTTTCAGAATCCCTATTGTCATTATCATTCTTGTAGTTATGTAATAACAGAACTTAATTAGCAAATAATTATGTAATATACATTATGGAAATGAATAGCAATTAAATAGTTACATTATGATACAGAACAATCTTAATATTTATATTTTTTTTTAACTTTACGCTTTTAAAAAAATTAAAAAAAGAATCATAGAATTGAAAAGTGTTTTCAACACGATTTTTGAAATTCAAATTTTCACCAGATCTTGACGTTTTAGGGTGCTATCGATCTAAATTGTCCGTTTTCCGAGTGATGTCTTTATATGTGTTCAGAAAAATGTTTTTTAAGCTATTGCATAGCTTCTATCGCGGGCCTTGAGCGTGGAGACCGAATCCAGAAATTCCGTAACGAAAATAACCTAACACCCCCCACTCCGACCGGCACTACTCTTGCCATCTATCGATGAATAGCAGAACTTTTAATGACTTTTTTGAAATATCACGCTTATGTCACCTAGAGGCGAGTTGCTGAACTAAAAGCAACACGCCTCTAGGTGATATTGGTTGTATCGGCGTTACTGCGCATGTGTGATCCCCCTCTTCGCCCCGCAATCTGGTGACTCATGCCAGCTTAGAGTTTCGGCGTTAGGGCACCTCCTCAAAAAAAATACTGCATAAATAAAATAAATAAATAATTATAATTGCATAAGTTGATAAAAAATACTATGCAATAGCTTTACCGCGGCAGTCCCCGAGTGCCACACGTGTTTTTTTTTTAAATAACTTTTAGACTACACCACCGATCGATACCACAATTTAAACAAGTGTTTTCCCCAAACTATTGCATTGACTACGGCAAATTGCATAAAAATCAATTGATTTGTTCAAGAGCCAGCGTTGTATATCGTCGATTTCTTAAAAAGTGTTTTTACAATATTTTGTAAACTACTCTACCGATAAATACTAAAACTTAACTAACTCTTTTGTTAAAAAAAAAACATCGTTGATTGGTGCAAACTACATCAAAATCGAGTGGTTTATTCGAAAGATATCGTTAACGAAGAATTCCAAAAAAGGGTTTTTTTTTAAATAACGTGAAATTCTTAATGGATTGATGTATAGTACTCAGTCATCTTTTTTTGTTGATAAAACTGCGTCGGATGTAACAAAGCAGATCACAATTAAACGACGTGTTCCAAATATATAGTAGTTGAAAAATTAAAAAAAGCGATTTTTAAGACAGATTCTTGATTTGCAAAAACTCAATTATTAGAACTACATTTTTGAGATTGGAGAGCTTGAGAAAGCATTAAAATTGATCTTTTGATCGTGATGAGCTTAATAATTTACTGCTTCTTTCTTTTTAACACTTTAAGCTTGAAAGTAGTAAGAAGTTTCAGGGATGGCCTGCAGGGTCAACCGCTTTATAGATATTCCAGTTCAATTCAATTTTCAAATTATAATATTAAATGTATTTAAGGTGTTTATGTTGTAGCTTTATATATGGATTTAATATATACTTGCTTTTGCCTGCGGCTCTGACCGCCTAGAAATCGAATTAATTCCTTCATCACTTATATCGACCGACCACGCCGTCAACGACGATCCCGATGTCGTTCCTTCTCTCGATTCTAGTTTTGGCTCCGCTTCTGATTCCGGTTCTGCACCCCGGTCTAGATTCTGTTTCTTTACGAAATGTACACAGCTCACCCGCGTTTCCGCCTATATAGAAGTACAACGAATTTTTCAATCTTTTATGTCGATCGATGAAATCATTATACTCTCGACTCTGTCTCGTTCTCGATTCATCCTAGTAAAACTCACTCTCACGCCGGAAGCACTCGTGATGCCGCAAATATTTTTTGTTACAAAACGGTCTCACTGACGGTCTTGATCCTGTTCTCGGTCCTGCTCGCGTTTCCGGTCCCACGCCGATATTGAATTCGAACATCTTGAACGTCGTCATTATCGATAACCGATCGACATAAATAAAGAATTTGTACTATGAACGCAAGTAAAGTCCCGCGCAAAAATTTAGTATTTTATAAATTATGGCTTATACGTTATTCTGATGTATAAACTATATTACTATATAATTTGAGATAATTCTGTTCATCCGTTAAATCATGATTGAATAACAAACATTCAAACGTACAAACTATCTCATTCATAATATTAATAGGATTTTACCTTTGAATGTATGTACATAACAAAGATATTACTCAGTTATGGTTATTCACACTGATGTCCTTTTTGTTTCATACAATTAAAAGTTAAATCTAACCACTCAATATAATTTCACCGCTCAGTATGCGACTTTACGAAAAATATCGCTTCCCCTCGCAAATATCAAAGAGACTTCTATTGACTAAGTAAGAAAATATTGAAAACATTTCATAGCGTTTCTTTTTTGTTTTTTGTCATCTCCAAAAGTTCAAATCCTACTTGTTAAATCCAAGGCCTATATATCCTTTCGGTTTCTTGTATTCCCACTACGACACCGGTTCCGCGTTCCTGTATAGGATATTCGGGATTTCGTGCATACAATATCGCAAATATAACCATAAATAAAGCACGGAAAATATACAAAGAACTCGCCTAAGCATCCACAAAAAATAGTATATAGATTTTCAAGCCCCCGCACACTTCTCTGTTCTTTTTTTCCCTGATGACATTTTATTTAATTTTTATCCGCTACCACGGGCCATAGAGAAAAGACATATCCCATCCATCTTTTTACTTATGGAGAAGATCGAAAAGGAAGCATATAATATAAATAGATATAATAAAAAACAAAAATGTGTATAATATAAAAGTAACATAAGAATATTAAACACTACTAATATTAGAAATACCAAAATTTGTATGTTTAGACATTTGAATGTTTGTTACTTAATCACGATTTAACAGTTGAACAAAATTACTTGAACCTTTACAATGATATAGTTTACACATCAGAATAACACATAGGCTATAATTATAAAGATACTAACTCTCGCTCGCGTTTTTGCTTGCGTGATAGTAGAAATATTACTTTACTTATACCAGTTGGTTTGTTGTAACAATGATGTTCAGGAGGGGTTTTAATTTGACATCAACTAGTCTACTACGGCTGAAATAAAGCAATAATCGTTTGTTTGTGAAAACGCGTTAGCGCGGAAGTCGCTTTGCTGCAAGCGGCTACAACGATTTTACCTTGAGAGCGCCAGTTGAAAGGCTTTCTGTACGATTGTCATTTCAAAACTTTTTCAATATGACGTGGAGTAATTAACATCTTACATAATTATGAGACAATGTCGCTTCTTTTTGGAACGATATTAATTGTATTAGTGTTTTAACTTTACGGTGCATTCCTATTTAATTAAAAAAAAAACCTTTTAAATTGCATTAATATAATAAATTAATTTTTATTATTCTTGTTGGTCTCTGTTTCTAGATCTGTACAGTATTCTAATCTATACTCAAACTGTGAAAGATTAAAGTTTTGTGAGAAGGTGCAAATTTATACTAATTTAAAAAAGTTCAAAATACGTAAAAGTTATTTCATTTGATTTGTAATAATGCTAATGTAATTAATAATCTTTCTAATAAAACAATTTTGTAAAGTAAATAATGTTGGAATAAAGGTTACGAAATGTTAGTTTTCCAAGTTCTTATTTAATAAAATATGCAATATTAAGTGAATAATATTTGAAACAATATTAAGGAATTTCAAAGGATGTATGACACAGATTAATTACTCCTTTCTAATTCGTAATATTAATCAATTATAAGAACTTTACTATAATAATGTGACTAAAAATACTATTCTAAATAGACGGGAAGTTTGACAAATCAGCTACCGTAATAAATTAGCCAGACTACCGTTTTGACAGATCTCCATACAAAATGTACCATGCGCAGTGCATCACGAGAACCACAGATATAACTGTCGCAAAACGATTTAGCGATCGCTGGGACTGTCGGCGAGCGTATGGATTTTCGAAATGGTGCGTAATCAGCGCTACTTCGTTAATTATATAGTAGACCAGCTAATTTATCGTAGTATACAGCTGTTCTGGATGGAAACCGCCAGCAGAACCAGGATCGAGAGCGTAAGTGACATCATTACATAGTAAAGAAAAATATCGGCATCACCGTGTCTCTGATATAAGGATATGCGTTTTTCTGATACGGAATCGAGAAAGGGCTCGAGGTCGTGGTCGATGGCGTCATCGATTGATAAAATAGGGAAAGAATTCGTCGAATGTCCACGCGGGAGGAGCCGGGAGCAAATGCTAGTATGAAATAAGTTTTAGAAAAGAGCTAGAGAGCACCTGCTAATCACTTATCGTTTCGATGACATGCCGACACCGAAAATATGCTAGCAAATAGTAAGGGTGACTTAAGACATTGTATCTATGGGAAAGTACTCCGAAATTGTTAACAAGCTAAGGGAATGATTATTTTATATTTTTAGGTAAATTGAATTATACATCTTTTTATTATTTATCACCCTATATAATAGCTTAAAAAACAAAATGATTTATTTACTTATTTTTGAATAAAAGCGACCCAATGATTTTACACTCAAATATTATTTACATTCATACTATTTTATAGTAGACAAAAAATAAGTTTCGATAATTATTTCTTGCTTTTTGATACATAACGTACTTATTAACAAAAGAGTTTTTTTTTCAATATCAATTAATTTCTTTAGCTATTTTTACAGAGCATTTAATTCTGTAACATAATAATGGTTCTAACGATAATGCGGTGGATAAACGTCAATTTTGTAATAATGAAATTATTATGAGCAAAAAAAAATGTATTCAGTCAATCAATTGAGGCTTAATGCGCATTATGCATAGATTAAATTAAAGTTGCACTAGGGAGCGACGCTACACTGGTACTCTTCGGCCCTCTCGTCCCTTTTAGCTACGTTCCGACCTCCTTACGAACGCCGTAACGCACCGGACGGGTATCACGTAGCGAGGAAGCCTTACATCGTGTCCCTCGGGAGGAATCGGCTCGTGTCGGAAGGTAAGGCGGCGTTTGATTAGTGCTTTGGGATGCTGGCTGTCCACCCTGTCTGTGTATATATGCGTACACATATTACCTGAGGAGGGCACGTTCCGATCCAACTGACCGTAACGTTATCCTGTTTGCGTTCACGAGATATTTAAATTGGAACAAGGGTCCTAAATTAATAAACGTACTAGTCTATGGAGATTCGAGAGGTTTATTGCGTTCGCGATTATCTCGAAAAGGTTATCACATATTCCTAGTGTACTATGTATAACCATGGTAAATCCCTTATAGGTAGTGTCTGAGAATATTCAACAAACAAATTACTGCGTTCCGTGAAATGACTCGCTCTATCAAGGTACTGGTAAACATTTGTCGAATAACATTAATTTTATTTATACAATCAGAAGTATCTACATACAAGTTGCTACATAAAATATTTTTTATGTATCTAGCTTTCGACCCACTGCTTTGAACTTTATTATTCGTTCGTATTACGATACCTATATGCCTTATAACTTCTTAGACTAGATCTTTAAAGGAGGATAACGTTTTGTCCTCACATCAGATTTAAATGAAATAAAACCTGTACTCTGCTAAAATCAAGCTCAGTGCGATTGTTTAAAAGTCGTTTAGTAATTATGTACAGAGATGTACGCGAACAGACAAACAGAGAGACAAGAAACTTAAAAATAGTTGTTTTTTCTTATAATATCTTTCTCTTATTGTCCCCTCTTCATTTTTCATACATTGAACGTATGTACACCCGGTACTACAATAAGCATGGTTGTACTCATTCTCAAACAAAGAGAATCTGGTTTCCCAAATTCTATATTACACCTTTATATTATTTATGTTATATTTGTATATTAATATGAATAAAGTTTTTTCATATTTAATATATACAAATCCATGATAAGTTTTCATCATATTTTATTTACATATAATTATAATATGTATACATATATGCCATTTTGTTCAACAACTTGTTTCCATTTTGTAGGTAGTAACATAATACCATTGTTGTAGAAATTTTGGACTTCTGATCAAAAAACGCGACAAGTAGTTTTGACAATCCTCTCTTGATGTTAACCTAACATTACCTAAGAATTCTGAAGAGACCGAAACATGTGAAAGTCTGAAGGTGCAAGGTCAAGGCTATATGGTGGATGTATTAACACTTTCCAACCAAAGTCTCTCAATACTTGCTAAATGGCTAAAAATATATGTGGTCTGGCGTTATTATGGTGAAAAAACACCTCCATTCTGTTAATCAAATCTGGTCGTTTTTTCTTTACTTCTTGTTCATGCCTCATCAACTGTTGGCAGTAGAGATTCATAGTTTTGCCGGACGGTAAAAGCTCCTAATGAATAATGTCCTTCCAACCCCCGCCGTACACATAGCATCGACTTATTGCGAGTTAATCCAGATTTTCCTATAATTTGTGGAGCTTGTTTGCCTTTTGACTGCTTATCTTTTTCGCACAGTTTTGTCAAAGGTAATCCATTTTTCATCACCAGTGATCAATTATTTGAAAAACGGTTCGGTTTCATTACGTTTCAATAGAGAATCACAAATGAGAACACGACTCATTATATTTCTTTCAGTGAGCTCGCGTAAGACCCAAACGGGTGAAAACTGTTTTGTGGTCAATCAGTTCTTCAGCTATATTAAGAACTAATGCGGATCTTGCTCTACTTTTTCGAAAATGACGTCGACTTTATCTGTAGTAGGTCGACCAGAGCGAGGTTCATCTTTGACATCAAAATTACCGGACTGAAATAGCTTGAACAAGTTTTGTTCTATTCTTACTGACACTACATTAGTTCTATAAAAATCACAAATTTTTGTCGCATCTTGTCTCGCAGTGTTCCCTTTTTTAATTTAAACTTCGAAATTTATCGAATTTATACGTTAGATTCACTAATTTTAATGGACAGAAAAACAATACAATGTGGCAGGACACCGTTTTTACTTTTCATTTTTTAAAATGTCATCTATTTTATGGTATTAAAACTAGCTAGATACAAACAACACAAGCAAATAGATTCTAAAGCAAATTTTTACTTATAAATTATGAAAAATCTTTGTCCTTGGCCTAATATTTATAGAGAGGTCACTATATGTAAATTAATGATCATAAATTTAAATGCCCCTATCTAGCGTTCATTACGTAGCTTAGTACTTATTCATCGACACACCAAATTGATCGTAAAGTAATTGATGACCATATATGCGAAGTTTACCGTATATGGTGAGAAAAATACTTTAATTGTTAATGTTGTTAAATTTTTGACGAAAATAATAAAGTAATATCCTTTGCTTTCCTGTTATTGTTTATTTTTTTATATCTAAACTACTCACGAACCCAGCTTATTTTAAATAGCATATAGTACGAATCACCGATAGTTTTTATATACCCTTGCTATTTTAGAAAAAATATGCAAAACCACAAACTATTTTATTTTTATTAAAATGAACTTTAATACAAAATCTCAATTATCTGTTTCCTACATTTCTTTACCATATCCCTACCAAAAATTTTAACAGCACAGCACAAAGCTAATCAGTATGATTACATATTCCCTTTCAACAAGAGAGTTAGTTACCCAATACAAAAAATGTCAAACACCCCACCATTCTCCTATAAAATACTGGCCGCCGCAAACAATTGCTTGATAATAAAATGTTTCATCGTGATATCTTAAGTAATGGATACTATCCTGAACCAAAAAGTTAATACTCTCCTACAGGTTAACGGCCAGGTAGCTGAAATCGCTCGAAACTGGTACTGTAAGAGGTATCGACACTGCAAAAGGATTACAAAATAACCCATAAGATCCGGCAGGGCTGTACGGTGCCTTCCACTCCTTATTGATAAAGTTCCTGTTAGGGTCGCTGCTTACTCTTCGTTTGCTGCGAATCGATTCTTGCTTGTGTTCGTTCCGTGCCATTTGCTGTCGCCCGCCACCTGTCGGCCGCCCACCGACACCCACACTACTTTTAAGGTTCGCCGTCATTTATCTAGTTTGCCCTCTCTATTTAAATGAATAGAGTTGTTGTATTGTTCGGGAATAATTATAGACAAAAATGTAATGAAACCTTACTTTGAGTATTGTAGTTGTTTTATTTGTAGGCACTAATTCGATAATGATTGCTATATATTTGAATTCCCACCACTTTTATGAGCTTACATTATCCCAAACATATAAAGACTACTGGAACACCTAATTGCCAATAATGTTGTAAAATCTAGCCTCGGCGACGAGCTTAGCGTTAATTTTTTCAAAGGCTAATGTTAGTGCTCACCGAAACATTGCAACACAAACGACAACTATTAGCCGCACCGACAAATGATATAGTCGAGGATCTGTCAGAAGAAAAACATTTTCTCATCTATTATTGAGTGATTTAATATTCTAAAGACGTATTTAAATATAAATATTATATATAACAACTTAAATTCTGTCAGTGAAATCGGCTGCTATTAACTTTTATAGATTGATTTTCAATAAATATTTTATATTGTTTAATATTGCTCACATATAGTTTAATATAGTTTAATAACACATAAGCATTTATATATATATAATTATCTATTATATCGTATATGTGTTTCCCTTGTCTACTTCCTTTTCCTTTTAGCGGGACGATAGGTGTCGATGTTCTGCAAATACCAACGAGAGAAATAAATGAATTGCAGCGTATGCGACTTGTAAAAAGCTCCCACGGTAAAATAATACAAAAAAGAAAAAGTGTGTGTGTATTATTGTACACATGTAAGAAGTGAAACTTCTTTATGATATTATTTTTCGAAAAATGATTTACTATTTACAACTTCACAGAAATTGGTTGAATAAAGCTAAATTAGATAAAGTTTATGCAAAAGGCTTTTATTATCATAGACATGGATACACCAATAATACAATTATTTCACCTTTCTGCTACTAAGATTATAGCATTTCATTAATTATAATAGAATTATTACTATTATTGTTATCGTTATTATATATTTTTGTAATTAATGGCTTAACTCACTGATATTTACAATCAAAAACTAAGGTTAACCTGAAATAACCTTAAAAAAAATAAATACCGTAATCACACCCACGTGTTGAATGTATTAGAAAAAAGGTTTAATTACTTACTTCTGTTAGAAATCCACTGGAATTAGAATAAATATCTTTTATTCTTTTTGCCAATAACTTTATAAAATTTTTTCGCTAATCACTTAATTGAAATATTATTTTTCACGTCACTACTGAGTTTCAGAAATAGAAATGTTCAGAGTTTCATGTAGGAGACTTGGTAATGGTATATGTACCTAGAAGGGTGATAGGTAAAACTTTTCAATTAATGCGATGTTATAAAGGGCCATATAGAATTGTAGGAAAATTATCGAACGCTACATATAAAATCGAGTCACTCAATGAAAGAATGTGAGATATAGTTCATGTATGTCGGTTGAAAAGGTTTCAACTTAGATAATAGGAAAATGTAATATATACAAACTGTAAATAGATCTAGGGTGTTGACAGAAAGTATATGTGACAGGTGGCCTTAGTAACAATTATGTTTATGCCACGATGACATTAATAACATTGAATAAATATGGCGCGTAACGGAAAAATGTTACCCAGAAATAAAGATGGCGCGCAACAGAAAAACGTTACGTTGCTATAAAATTTCTCCCATACGCCGATAAAGAAGTTTCACTTCAAAAATTGTGCGGTGTCGCGTGTGTGATCTAGGACGCGATAAGGGGTGAGCCTCCTACTTCCAAATTATTCCCTTTTCCTAATGTATTTATTTCGACACTATACACATACAGAGTCCAGAGGCAGACCGCCATAATTTTTAAGTTTCCAGGAAACTTCGATACACTAGTCTAAGATTTTGTGTTGGGCAAGAACCTGAAATTAACATACATTACTCAATATTTTTTGATGTATTTTAAATTAAAGCTCTAATCAGTACATTTTATTTAGATTCAAACCAGAACTATAACCTACTATGGAATCGAGAGCGGAATTCGGATCGAAAACAAAAACAAAAATATACACTGCGTCTGCGTAGGCGTTCGCGCAAGCGAAGGCAAGATCAAGATCATTTAGATTTAAATCCCTATTGAAGAAAAATAAAGATCGATCCGAGATTAAGTCGGAACTGAAATCTGAATCTGAATCTGTGATCTAGATCACATGTGGACAACCACCGGCCCGCGGGCCGCATGCGACCCGCTGTAAGATTTGATCCGGCCCGCGAGGCTTTTTGAAAAATTTCAGGTCTGATATCTATCGCTAAAAATTATGAACACTACTTTAAAATGCACCCACTTTTGAACGCGGCCCGCGAACGTATTTGTACCTAAAGTTTGGCCCATAACATGTCAAAGGTTGTCCGTACCCGATCTAGATAGAAATTAAGAACAAGTTTCAGAATTAGCATCGCACAGGACATTGGACGTCGGAATTGATATCGTGATCAAAACAATCGAAATAAATATCGAACATAATAATGTACCTACTCGAAACGAATAAAGTTGTGTACAGCTATTTTTATTATTATGGAGCACATTAAAACCCTTTAAAAAAAATAAGTTTCCATAAAAATGTCATTCGTAAAATCAAATAATTGCTTTTTTTCTCGATCCAAACGGATAACATCATATAATTTTGTATGGACAGTCGAAGTGTGCCGATCGCTTCAAATTAAACGGAAGTCGGCCCCGGCGGAAATGAAAGATGATTTGCTTAAATAATTCATCAAACGGATGCCGCGCTTTTGCACGGGCGAATGGACGATCTGATGCGCAAATAAGGAAAATATTTGGTCCGCTGATTTCCCGCCGTCCGCCACTGACCTTTGTACCTTTCCGACTGTATATATTAAATTCCTTGCACACAATCGTCGTTGTTCGCGAGACGCAGTTCGTCGGAGATTTGGCAATTTGCTTATAATAATTGACCATAGACAGGTTACGTCTACACGGGGGTGCATGATAATAGATATTAATATTTTCACACAATACGTGTGCACTTTTTCCACGCTACAGCTATAGGTTTCTTGTTTCACGGATTTATTCGTTTTAAAAATCTTCAGCCACTCACTTTATAAATAAAAATTGTTCATTTTTGGGATTAGTAATTGTAGGTACTCGATGTTTGTTTTTTGATTAATTTCGTACCTACTCATTTTTGAGGTTTTATAACTAGGTATTGCGACGCGTGTACCTACACAAGTTTCCATTAACAATCTAATAAAAGATTCATGTGTTTGACACTGTTATTTAATCCTTTTTTTAAAATTAATTTCGTATTCCAATAAATCTTCTCCGATATGTTTAAATCAAATGAGCTTTGATGTACTTCCGCGAACGTGCAATTTCCTAATTAATCCCTTCGTATAATTATTTGATATTAAAAATCTCCCTAACCGGACATATATATTTTTCATAAGTTTTCAATTAAATTTCATCTACTTTCTTATGTCTTACTGTGCAATCCAATACTGGCTGTATATAAAGCTCTTTTTTTTAATTATATCAATGTACCAGTGCTACTCTATATACCATTATATTGGTCTATTATACGATGCAGCAAAGACTTTATAAATAAGTCTATCAAAAATTATAAAAGCAACTGCAAAAATATATAACAATTTATTGAATATGTCTCCAAGTAATTATAAAAGAAATTAACTATAAATGTATAAAATATTTGCAGCACTATTTTGTAATTTTAAAATTACAAACAAAGAACGGGACAAGTGCCAATAGGATTCGCACCCTGAGGGTTCCATAAGAGTGTCTCGAAGACTTTTGTCTGTTTTCGATAACGATACTAGCGAAATATTGGACCCAAAAATTCCTAAACTTCTTCTTTTCAAACATTTATAGATTTTTTTAAAAAAATCCGGATTTCTGAAAATCTTAAGTTTTCATAACGCGAAATTAAAAAATGTTCTACCATATACTGGCATATATCACGGTCCACATTGCAAATATTTTTTCATATGATATGATTACGAACTATCCATTTTCAAATTGTTTCTTCTATTTGTGCTGTGAGGTCTTTCTTCTTGGCAATTCAGAAATGTAGCTCAATGAAAAGTGCTCTATAGGTTTTGAACCAGCTAGTTTCGAAGTGTGATAGCGTTTTAAACGTATTTTTTTAACTCAATACGAAATCATTTGAAAAGCTTTGCGATCAAAAAATTTTTTGGCATCTTGTCAGCAAATATTTTTATTGCTGACAAAATGCTCGTTAGTATATACGCGAAAATGGGAAAAAATTTATACGATCGTTCAGAAAATTTAAGAAAGTCTAATTTCGTCTGCTTTCTATAATGTAATAGAAACGAGAAAACATCAAAATAGTTTAGAAAACCGTCTCCGTCAATGAACTCTGCAAAACATAATACATGATCGCTTGTGAAGAAATTTATCAATTTAGCCTATTTTTATTAGCTTCAGAAATACAGCAAGTAGTTTCCTATTAAAAATGGCTGTCTAATTCGGTGTCGTTATAGAATAATTCATAAAAAATTAAATTACAGATACACAAAAAAGGATTCTCACAAATCGTGACGACCTCTAGTACTCAGTAAATATATGTTTCCGTTACTATATGTTTCGAAGAGATTGCGTCGTAGTAATAGCAATAATATATTCTATATGGCACTTATCTTCAATTTTTTTTTTGTTTTTTATCAATACCTTTTTTTTATTATGTTAATTTAGAACCTCGATTTTTTTTACAAATTCAAGAAATTTCATCAAGTTGAAATGTATTCACAATTTCAAAGAATCAAATAAATAAAACTAACAACAATAAAATAACAGAAATAGAAAATAAAAATATTTTAAACGGTCAACCAAAATGTACATAAAATATTTGGAATATCGAAGTAAACTGAATATGAATTATAAATTGCTTCCTAAACACGAAAGTAAAATTGATTAAACTTTGTATTCATAACTTAAAATAACTTACTTTGGAGTTTGAATAACTTACGCCCTCACTTTCGCCCAAACTTAAGAACTGCGCTAATAAACCTGAATCACACGACTGCCGCGCGAGTTTCTGACATCTGCCACCCGTATTATGGTACACGGCAGCGTCCGCCGCCGCCCCCGCGGGGCTGAGATCTAGCAAAGGCCTATCCATAAATTATGTCACGCAGATTTAGTGTTCCTTTCAACCCCTCCTCTATAGCCGGATGTCGCGCATTGTCGTGCGTGAACGGCCCCCGCTCTTCACAATTTTGATGTCAAAACTTATGTAGTATAAACTTAACATCGTTGTCCTCACTTTATTTGGTTTTTTCTCTTTTCTGTCCTCGCTAAATTTATCGAGACCTATACGAACGAACTCCAAAATAAATTTGAAATTTCTTAATAATTTCATAAAAATTCCATTAGTTAGGATGATTAATCAAGAATTTAGAATAATTATTAAACAAATGCTTGTTAACAAGATTACAATGAAATTTGTGAACACTTAGAGGACAAATATTCAAGGACATAACAAGATTCACTTCCTGCGGGTTTGTTTCTTTATATTATTAATCCATATATGTTTGATTGTATAACATAATATATTTAAATTTGAAATGAGCGATCATTAATTTTCTTGCTCGTTCGTCGTGGGCGAAATTGTCTTCCTAACGATTGGTAAAGTGATAAATTGGTAAAATGCAATTTCTCAAAATACTTCAAAGTGTAGTCAAAGCGAAGTAGGAACATCCTACACTACCATACATAGTGGAGATTAAGTGAACGACTAAATCTCTACTATGTTAACAACTTTTTGACTATCCAGTTGTTACGGACGACAACATCGTAAAATAGTTTAAGTCATTGTGTTTGGATAGTATATATATGAAAGTTATCAATTATAGTATGTAATTATAGGCTTAGCTCACATAGGATAATAATAGGTATATGTGAGTTATAAGCGACCGTGTCCGTAAAGTACATTAATGTAAGTTTGTAATCGTTTTAATTGACATATCGGATCGTATGTAACACAATATAGAGAATGCACATATATAAAATGCATGATGCAATAGTACGAGGTAACGCATCATCCTCGCGTGAACGAGACAGAAATATTTGATAGGTAGAGTGGAAATAGTCGACGCGGACACCTAGGATAGATTTCACGCAGACAATAAATAATCGTTATTGTTATGTATTTTCATTATCCATGAAATGTAGAATGAACATATTCGGTTCATTGCATGTCCTGCTGCTGTCGGTATATCCTGTGACATACTGGACAGATATATCCATGCCGTTGGTAGCAGCTGGAATCGTATGGCTGTATGACTCGAAAATTAGGTGAGTTAGGCATTTAGGGCATACAGCCAGCTCCGCTACCACACACACGGAGAATATAGAGGACAAAGGCTGAGATAATAATAAAGGAAGGACGGGATAAGCTCAGTATATGGTGTCCGCTCGCAATCTATTGTAGGCGCTCTATATCACGGACACGATCTAGAATTATAGTATTGTATATTGTATTCTAAATAATTGTATGATATGATGGTGTATAAATATTATAATCGTATAATGTTTCATAAAAATAAACGATAAGAAAGCAGATCTTCTGCGGGGAGAGGGACGCCCGTCTGGATGCACGGTTGAGGGGGTAACACAACCCCGCCTATTTAAGCCGGAACACTTCCGTACAATATACACGACGTGTATCAGACCTGTCATGACATACGCGAGTCCAGTCTTTGCTCATGTACAACCTGATGCACTATATGATCTGCAAATAGTGCGGAATAAATTCTGTAAGAGAGCAGTTGACACACCATGGTACGTCAGGATCTCCGAGCTACACCGGGACTTAGAGCTCCTAACCATTTTTAAATTTATGACGGACGCATCAGAGTGTTTCTACGACATAGCTAGTAACCATCCAAACCCAATATCAATCTCGGCCGTATCTTACAAGCCACCTCCTCCACATCATCATAAACAAAAATGATCGTCGGGCGGATCTAACAGGTAAATCCGCCCGATGATCTCACCGTCGAGGTGGAAAAACTGATAGAAATTAATAAGATGTCTATGGACTAGGAGTAGGGGTTATCCCATTCACTACGACCTTTAAAGTTCATCAATCCTGTGCGCTCCCCGCGCCTCCCGGTGTCCCTCCTGATATTTCAGTCCGTACTGCAAACTCCACGTGACCTCCTATGACGAGGTGTCTGCTTAAAAGGACACCCATAGGGCAGTCATGCGCTGACGGCATCCCTATGCCGTAATCGCCGCGTTTCTGATGAAGGAGTTTAAGTTTTTGGCTTTCTACATTGCAGCAATAAGATGTTCAGGAGGTTTTTAGCCCGTGCGAGTCGGACACACCCGTGTGCCTGGGTACACGGACGGCCCATAATGGGATCTTCTCCTTGTTCCCCTCCCCTTTCGTACGGGAAGAACCACAAAAAAAATGGTCAGTTCGAGTGCAGCGGCCGACGGAAAAACCCGAAGAAGAGGGGAAGCAGCCTACCGCAGAGAGTGAAGCCTGTTTAGTGCAACACGACGGCGTTTCATTGAGAACCGTTCCCGTGGAAGAATATCCGTCCTCCACACCAGTTGAATCATATATATTTCAAACTAGGTGGCCCGGCAAACGTTGTTCTGCACTTTCTTGTAGGTGACTTGGCCGTATAGTTAATGCCCACAGCCGCACCAGCAAGGACGTAGAATTAATTTTTGTTCTTTTGTATCAATCGATGTCAATTTCAATCGCGGTCTCGTTTTCGACTCCAATCCCATTTACACTTGATTGTGATCCTGTCCCCATACTCGTTTTCGACCCTACTCCCGTTCTCAATGTTGTTCCGGTCTCCCTTTTGATTCTGCTCTCCGTCCCGCTTTCAATTCTGATTCCGCGGTAGCGGAATTATATATTTTATATATTTACCAATCATAGTTCCAATTTCAACGAAGCCAGGGGTTATTATGAAAAAAATATAAGCAATATTATTTGAGGAAAATTTAGATTTCTATAAGTAAATGAACTTTTAGAAGCAATGTAGAAATTCGGTTCAATATTACAAACACATATTCGAAGCTCGGAACAAACATTAGTAGGCATAGCAAACAAAACATGAAATATCCCGATCACCCTTTAACTTTTGATCCGGTATTTACATACATTTTTGACCACTATTTTGAAAATGACGACGCTGATTGTGTCCATCGTGATTCCGACTGCGCTCCTCGTCCTTGATTTCGCTTCGATCTAATACCGATTGCGGAGTGGTTCCAATCTCTATTGCGGTTCCATTTTTGATTCAATTCCAATAAATTATACCATTTTTAATCGTTTTTTTTCACGCAGAAAACCTAAAATATCACTATAAAAAGTACCAGTGTAAGTCGCATCGTGATCTGTTCAGCCATTCCGAAGATACTCCGGACAAATAGACAGACAGAAAGATGCAAAAGTTCGTCTCGATTTAATAATTATCGAAATAATGGATTCCGCTTTTGCTCCTGATCTCGATTCCGGTTCCACGTTTGCTTCAGTTTTAGTAGATTTTTTTTTCAAGAAGGAACCCTTAAAAATATCGCAATAAATAGTATCCTAAATGTAGCCCAGTAAGCTCCTCTATCTTTCAGTGAAAGTCGCATCGTGATCTGTGTAGCCATTCCGAAGATACCCCGTATAAACAGATAGACAGACAGATAGAAAGGGTTATTTTATTTAATCAAATAAAATAAGAATTATCCAATTTGGTGCAATCATTCGGAAGTGATGTGCACACATACCTCTTTACGATCCACTTTTATAAATGTATAGATTTTATATGTATAGATGTGTGAAGTTGAATCGCTTTCGGCACAATACGACAAAAAATCTTTAACCCTTATCGTGACAAATATCGTTGTATCAGGTTTTCATTATCGCGACATTTTTTCGGACTAATCAGACGAAATTGATAAATTCAAACGAAATATAACGAAATGACAAAATTCAAACAGTAATGGCTCCGAAATATTTTAATCTTACTTTATAATAAAATTTATTAGGAAAAACTGATGCAACCAAAAATCGACAACTTTAAGAAAACAAAGATATTATTCCAATGCGGTAACATTACACTTATATTATTAGTTCATACTAATAAAAATTTTATTTGTTCAAACATTTAACTTCTACGACTACTTGATTTTATTCTTGACTGCAATACCAATTACTAGAATTATAAAAATCAAAATATTTTTGTATAATGTATTTAACGTAACCTCCGTTAACTTTTAAACCCACTTTTAATGAAAAGCCACTCTTAAGATGAATTTGTATTATCGAATCTGCCAGTAAAATTAACTTTTTATTAAAAATTATTTCAAAGGACTTCGTGGAAGAGGCGATCATTTTGTCAAATATAAAAAACGTATACATTCTTATTTGACAACAACTGAGCAGCACAGTCGTTGAAAGGGTTAACGTCCTTGCTGTTTGGTTGTTCATGGCAAAACATGCAAATACGGAATAATATCGTTTGTCTTTTGCTTTAAGTGTAAGCACAACACGAAAAATACACTTGAGGCTGACTCGAATATGACTCGTAGTCGTAATATTAAGTTAACATAATTGTACTGCAGGATAAACACATTGGTCACCTTCGACTATCTTCGTATCGACGCCTGCCTATTCTTCTTATATCATTAAATGTAAAATCCTAAATCCACAAATTTAGAATTGTCCTTGCTCGACTTTTCGACGTGTAAATAAACGACTTTAAAACGTCGTTAGCAGATATACAAATAACATCCTAGAAATACAAACACTTGATATTTTTAAAGATGGCTTCGAAGTTATTAAAATAAAAGATAGCGGCATGCTCAAGTTTTGTTTTGCAGGTCGAGTGCACTGGATACTGGACTCGAGGGCTGTTCTTAGAGACGTCATAATGTAAAAGGAGATTCCCTTTGTTTACCATCCACCTCGGCCCTATCTTTATATAATTAATATGTGTACCTATACGGTGTTCTATTTTTGTGAGAGAATATAAAGATATTTTTTTAATTTCCAGATCCCTTAAAAATCAATTTTTCGACTAGATTTCAAAATTTTGAATAGATGATAAATATTTTAAAAAACTGAATAATGATTTTCATTTTTAATGTTATTGAATTACATTTAATGGCAAGTTTGTAATTAAATGGTGAAATATTATTACTAATCGAATAAATGGGAAAGTATGTTTGCTGGGATGTTTATCCTTCAATCGCTCGAACAGCTTGACGAATCGTATTCAAATTTCGCTTATTATGTTCTGCAGTAGGACGTAATATAAGTTTTTAGATTTTCTTTATAAGATATGTTGTATTAATACCAGTACAAAAGGTAATTAACAATTGCTAGCCGTATCGTATAATATTGATAACAATAGTTGTCAATCAATAATTAATGTTTATTTGCGTACAATAGTACGGAAATAAAATATACGGCCTCGACGTGCAGACATACTAATATACAGTTAAGATGAAACAAAGGTCTCTAAATATAGAACTTTGCCATAAATGTCCTTTATCAATACGCTTGAAAATTCGAAGGTCGCTCCAAATCGCGCTGGATAGGTAACGCAATTACCAGTGGTCCAATCAATTCGAACCTCCCAGTTCAAATAGCTATTGATTAAAGGGAAGCAACAGCAAACAAAACTCTGTTTACATTCGTCGAAACTCGTTTAATTAGAATAAATACGGCACATGAGTTGACAGTTACTGCAGGCTACACGTGAGAGAGGCAAACGCGCTAATGAGGTTTTGTGACAATTATGTTGTTTAGCGTTTAATTCCACTGTTTAATAAGTATATTAATTATATTATTAAGCTTTAAACCTCGTTGTTTAGAATTGATATGAAAACTTTTATGGTATATCATCAGTGTAGTGTTATTCATTTTATTAAGCCATTTTAGATATTTTTATTTTTTTTTTCGATTTAGGAGTTTTTTTTATATACATTAACTCCTCTGTAATTCTTTATTATTAGTTCTTCATTCCACGTTTTCGGTATTTTGATAGTTTGCAAGGTTTCCTTAAGAACTTACTCCTAAAACGAATTAAGATAACTAAAAACTGGTACAAGATCATCATTATGATCCTGTACTAAACAAAAGTTTTCTCCAAGTTGGTAAGAATAACCATCTCTTCAACGTCGTTGGTAAATTGAATATAAAAATTGTTATTTAAATCAAATCAAAAATATTTTTATTTCGTAGGTAATGAAATTACACTTGAAATACGTCATTAATAAATTCCTTTCGACATCACCACCCATTCCAAATGCTAATTCACCGAGAGAAGAATGCGCAAAAAACTCGAGGCTAGCTCTTTTTACTCATCAATACAAATGATTTAATAATTTATAATTTAGTCGACATTTAAAAATAATATGAAATAACCTGATAGGCGGACAGCTCAGTCCCAGGGGCTTTTTTCATTAAGATATTCCAACACGGTATAATAGCCCTTGCCATATAACTTTTTTTTAACGAAACGTTTAAACTCAGCAAATGGCGAAATTTTGAATTTCACCTGGGATGTTATTAAAAAAGCGCACACACATCCCCTTAAATGGTTTATTAACTTTACTTAGACGGGTCTTTTTTTTGCAGCAAGATCGTTCTTGCTCTTTCTTATCGATCGTTCTTAGATCTATAAAATCATCAATAAGTGTACATTTTTTTAGCAAGTAATGTACTGTAAGTAATATATAGGGAATGTAGTATGATATTCATAACTTTAATTTTCAATCAACTAATGAGAAAAAACGAATAATGAATAATTTTGCATTTCTATGAAACTTACAACTTGCGTTATACGGTCTGGGGAAATTTTTTTTTGTATTCCATTAGTAAAAATTTGCAGTAAAATCTATTTAGTTGTGATGTTTGTATCTTCCTAGTTTTTATTTTACTAAATAGATGAAATATAGAAAAAAAAAACCAAAATGAAAAGTAAAAACGGTGTCCCGCCATTTTTCCTTTATTTTTCTGTCCACCAAAATGAATGAACTTAATGTATAAATTTCATACATTTTGAAGTTTTATTTCAAAAAAGGGAAAAAAGCGACAAACTGCAAAAAAAAAATATGATGGTTACGGAACCAATGCAATGTTGGTAAGAGTAGTACAAAACTGGTTCAAGCGTATTCAGTCCGGAATTTTGATGTTGAAGATGAACCTCGATTTAGTCAACATGTTACGGATAAAATCGATACTATTTTGGAAAAAGTAAAGGAAAATCGGAATATTAGTTTTAAAGACATAACTGAAGAGCTGGGAATTAACCACAAAACAGTTTTGATCCACTTGAAAAAAAAATCGATACTTGGAAGCCATACGAGCTCACTGAAAAAAATGTAACGAAAAGTGTACTCATTTGTGATTCTCTATTGAAACGTAATGAAACAGAATCGTTACTGAAATGATTGAACACTGGTAATGAGCAATGGATTACCTACAACAAAAACGTGGGAAAAAGATCAAGGTCAAAAGAAAGCAAGCTTCACAAACTATAGTGAAATCCGAATAACTAGCAATAATTTGAGGCTATGTGTATGGTGTGATTAGAAGGGGATTATTTATTATGAGCTTTTTGCCTTGGCAAAACCATCAATTCGGATCTCTACAGCCAATATCTGATAAAGACTCAAGCAAGAAGTAGAAGAAAAAACGGCCGGAATTGAGGAACAGAATGGGTGTGGTTTTTCACCACGGTAACACTAGATCACACACATATTTAGGAAGTGTTAATGGGTCTACCATATAGTCCTGACCTTGCACCCTTAGATTTTGATCTGTTTCGATCTCTTCAGAATTCTTAGATATTGTTAGGTTGATATCAAGAGAGGTCAGTAAAAACTTTTGTCGCAATCTTTTGATTATAAATTCCAAAATTTCTACAGCATTGGGATTATGTCACTACCTACGAAATGGCAAAAAGTTGCTAAACAAAATGTCATATGTTGTTTTTAAATAAAAGTTTTAGCAGCAGTTGTTAAACAAAATGGAAACAAAATATGATGAAATATTATCTTGAAATTGTATATAACATAAAAAAAAACTCTTTTCCGACCTTATGTATCATACGAATGTAACGAAAAGTTTTGATAAATTACTTCCATCATCACCCGAAATAATCAGATTCTTCTTGAACAGATTGAAATGAAGGAGAATTTTTGCTGTATTACATTATAATCTGAGTGATTATGTAGTATTATAACTTAATATTAACTATTATACACCAACTGTAATAAATCAAAAGTATTTAGTATGAACGAACGACAGAAATTATATTCATTATAATTCGAACAAATCTAATTTTCTTAAAGAACAAAGCGAACTACAGTCAAACGAATCTCATTGCGAACGGGAAGGGGACCGCATAAAATGTAATGGAAACCAGAAACAAGCGTCGGGGAAAAGTGGTAAGTAAGCGGAAAATAAGCTGCAAGTTTTTGAATTCGCGCACCGAGTTGGCCGCGTAACCGCGCGAGTCGCCTTCACTCAATAACCATCTGAATATAAAGTGGCCTATTGGGCTAGATTGAAAAACTCCGTACGCCCTGTCACACCTCTGACCTTTGCTAAAAATTTATGAGTATGAAATATTCTCTTATGCATTTTTAGTAGAGTGTACAGAACACTTTCGTCCCGAAGGGTTTTACGTATTTTCGGGAGGACCACGAAATTTTAGGAGCGTTTTCGTCGTGTCAACGCAACCGCCATCATCGTGATCGTCTTTCCTAATGTAGGACACTTCACCCTGTCCTCGGCTCTTCGCATCTGATTGCTGTATTTCAGATATATACCTCACAGGTGCGTAAGACATCACAACCAGAGGATAATAAAAAAAAACCATATTGTTAATCATGAGCTGTCTCTTCTGTTTCCTTATCTTCTTCTATTCTTCAAATCATCGTTTTTTCACTGGCATCACAAGCGAAAAGAGATAAGCAAACGGGTGTACGAACTCCTATAATAATGAACATTTATTTACCTAAAGTCGTTTTTTTTTGTCGCAATTTTTCTCTCAGAAAAATTAAAGTATTGAAATTCTATCAACGAAGCATTGTAATTATTGTATATTCAAATATCTTTATTTTTGTTTGCTATGACATTATTTATTTACAAAATTAAATATAGCTTTAATATTAAATTATATCTTTATATTTAACTTGTAGATCACTGGTTATAATATAACAATATACCTAATAGTATAGCTGGCATGTAATAATAATACTAAAAGTTTATTAATAAAAATGTAAAAAGAAAGCGAACGACAATATGAGGAAATCATAATATGTTAATACTGACGTTTTTCAATTGAAAAATATTAAACTATTTGTGTCATTATTATTTAATTATTGGCTAACAATGGGATTGATAAAAATAGGAGATTATAATATAAACTTTACAAAAAAAAGGGCTTATCATAATAGTGATAGTTCACTGAATATGCTTGGAAATATTTATACGCTTTTGAACGTGTCTGCATGGCTGTTAAAATCAAACGTTTTAACTGTACGTTATTAACTCACAAAGCTTTGTGATACAATACAAAATATACTGCAAGTGATATTTTGTATTGTATCACAAATTCACAAATATCACAATATTTAGTATTGCAACATGCATCTAAACACAGCTGAAATATTATTTGTTTAGCATATTATTAGTCTATGATTTTATAAGGTTTTTTTTTTTGTATTCACACTTGGCTATGGTCTGAAGTTGTCACAGCAGTCAGTTTGGTTTGAATTTTTTTGTTTCTTTTTGTTCCGAACTAAGTTTACAGAAGACGAATTTTTTTTAATTGCCATTGCTGGTAAAATAGTAATCCACGCGGATACCATGAACATCTGAAATGAGTAAACAATATGGATAATGATCGTTACTGAGCACGTGATTGGAGTCGCAATCGAGTTAATGGAATGGCGATGGAAATCGAGAGCGGACTAGCATCAAGACCGGAATCGAGACTGGACTCTAAATCGAGAGTCAAACCGAGGTCGGAATTAGAGTGGTATCAGAATTAGAATCGGGGTTATATAACAGGTGTTTGGTAATGAGAACGTGGCCACGTTGGAAACGCACAGTAGAACCGAAATAGAAACACCTGCAATAACAAAACCAGGATTGAAAACGTGATTTAAATAGAAATGTAGCCTCAATATAAATGATAAAATCATTTATTTTATGTTCAGGTGGGAGAAGCCGATTGCAAAATATATATAATGTTATAATTATATTATAATATACTAGCGACCCGCCTCGGCTTCGCACGGGTGCAATGTAGATGCTAATATGGGGCAATATGGAGTGATTAAATTATTAATCACTCCATACTGCTCCTCCATATTATGATTATACTACTGGATATCTTTATATACGAGTACAATATTTATAGCTGATTTTTCATAAGACAGTACAAACATGTTTTTTTAGAGGTTATTCTCGAAAACACGACAAACAACTGGCCGTGTGAGAAACACTCAACGCCCAAATCTAAGCCTGCAACGTTAAATAACTTTACCAGAAATTCCAGGAGCTTAGATTGAAACGGTAAACCCGATGGTATTAGAGGAAACCGGGGAATTAAAACATCTCCAGTAACACATCCGGTAAGTATTGTGCACTTTATTATGAAATTCTTAAGAGAACGCGTACCGTTCCACAATTTAGGCGGATTAAGATTTCTCAATAAAATAAGAGGACAACACCTACTTTCAACACTAGTTTATGTGAAAAGAGTCCGGACGGGTTCAAGGAATTAAGAAATTCTGTGGAAAAATGAACATCCTCTTCAAAATCGACTACAATGTCGACTGAATACCGATTTTCTTCGGTGCATCAATCTTTGAAAGAATCAAATTATACACCTTATCTACCTGTTCGTCAGTAGGTGACAGGATCACTCTTTCTTAGAACGAAGATATATTCTTACAACTTATGTTATCAATATCGGGATACATACTGTTGACCAACTCTTGAATGTTATTTAATAAAACATAAAGGTTTTAATTGTCTAGAATAATCCTTCCATTATTTTTTGTTAGATCTCCATTTTCAACTTTTAGCAAGACATCTGAAAAAAGTTTATTCTCACGTGAAGACAATGAAACTCTCATATTTGTTTAAGTTCCAATTTATTGACGTGTGGTCAAAGGTAAGGTCTTTTTAATGAGGCATTTATTTCATCAGTACGTGTGCTTCTAGTCTCAACTGGTAGAATTTTATGAAAGCCACCTAAGAACAAAATTGTACATCCACCCATTGGTGAGTTTTTGCTGCGCAAATCGCGCATTGTTCTATCCAATGCTTCCACGGAAGTCTTGTTCGACATGGTTGCTTCGTCCCAAACTATTAGTGAGCAATCACGCATCAGTTTTCTCGTACTGTTCTGTTTAGAAACGCTACATTGTTAGAATCATCGATAGAAATCTTTAGCGGAAGTTTGAATGTCGCGTGTGCGATTCAGCCTTCTTCTAAAAGTGTAGCTGTAATGCCGCATGATGCGACGGCTAATGCTATTTCACCAATAGATCTGACTTTCGCTAAAAGCAAATTCACTAAAAATGCTTTCCCTGTGCCTCCTGGAGCATCAAGGAAAAACAATTTTCCTTCATTCTTTTCAATTGATGATAGTAACGCAGAGAATACTTTTTTGATCGATGTTCAAGCGAGGTTCAATCTTGAGCTACAACTTGTATCAGTCTTGATTGATCGTATGATATTTCTCTAGTATATTCAGCACTAGTAAAATCTAAGTTAGTTATATTACTTGGCATCGGCAGTCCAAAATTCTCGAGAGATTTACCCGAAAGTAATTGCACTACTTTATTCAATTCAAATAACGCCTTATCAAAGATGTTTTGATCATATTGAACACCATCTAAAAAGAATTCTCGCCGTCGCTGAAACAGAATGTCATTTGGCCATATTTTTTTGAAATTTATTCCACAGACTAACAGAGTCGGTGACTTGACAAAACGCTACAATGATGGTCCTGCGGTATTTCATGTAATATGGAGGTCCACCAGCGAACGTTGAAGATAGTATGACTAATTGTCCTATGTCATTGATGATTTCATTTGCGTGTAAGCATCTTGAAGATAAATGTGATTTTCTGTTATCAATTCAATTTGATTATTACGGATGTAACGTAATCGCTCAGATTTAATTTTCGCGTATTGATCTACCAAATATTAGTTTGTTAACATTCCATGTTTAAGAAAAGGGTTGAAATTGTTACCTTTTGTCATTATACGATAGCAATAGTAGTTCATGCATGACACCATCTTACATAGAGTTGCTCCAATAATTGGGTCAACTTAAGACACATTAATGGCATACCTGTATTTTCCATGATATTCCATTTAAAGGATATCGTAAGCTGTCATAAGATCTGTGATCCTGAATCTTTTTGCAAATTGTCGTTACAACTTGCAACACAATCTCTTTAATCAAATTGCTGTCCAGTTATCACCACCGCTACTTCACTCGTGGATGGCGCATTACATCGTCCTCCGTGTGCTCCAACGGGAACTTTATTTGTATGAATTACGACATTAAATTCAGGAAGTTTAATGGAGCACTCTCAATCGCAGTTTTAAAAGACTGTATGTAACATATCTTCTAGAGATCTCACTAAATCACCATCGAGTTGTTGTGCGATATTTGAACACCGGGTTGAGGCTTGTGTTTCTGGATCTGAAATAAAATATAATAGATTTGCAGTTTGTGATCATCGGGCCGATGTGGTACTAAGCTCCCAGTTAAGTGATATACTTGCCCTTAAATTTTAAATACAGGCATAAAACCCCGCTCTATAACTTGCATACTTTTGAAAGAGGTCATTTGAAATGCGTTATTATAAAGACGTATATTGAGCTCGAATTCTTTCGATTTTTTACTATAACCTGTAATAAGAGAGTGTAGTGGTTAGGGTGGAGGAACAATTTCGTCTAATTTTATTTTTCTTTATAAGCAGCACATGCCTTTCGATTTGTCTCTGAATTTCAGTACCAAGAAATGTTCACACACTATTGTCATAGTACCTATTAATACTGTAGGATCATCTTGGTATTGAGTCAAAGAATCCCTAATTTATTGCAGAATTTACTTTATTTTCCCATAAATTAGTCTGTGCGGGCGATTATCTGGCTCTCTGAACTCTATGTCTATCTCGATCCTGGCTAAAGAAAGCCTTACTCTTTTCTGACGATTCTCTATACCTACCTAAACGCATTATTCTTGCACTCCTTGTGCTACCACCTATGTTTGTGAGAGACGTCGTACTCGATGTCATCCAGATATTACTGAAATATTTATTGCTTTTTGTACAAAAAAAATAAACGATCATCAATAATAAAAAAAAACGTGTTCCTTTTTAAACTATGATAATTGAAAACCTTAGAATAATATAATTTAAATAATTTCTTTGAAATCAATCTTGCCGAAGTAGCTAAATAGAAAAATTTACCTAAATAGATTAATAGATAAATTGACCTTCGTACCTATTCAAACACTAACATCTTTTTATAGCCATTTCAAGTGTCCCACTACTGAGCCCTCTCCATTCTATTCCCTAATATCTACAATACGAAAAAAAAAGTGATTTAATGTTATTTATACTACAATATACTAGAAGTCGCATTAATAAGTGTGGTTTATAGCGTCGCGCTGTAAAGCATGTTTTATTTTTTATTTTACTGACTGGAGAACATCAATAGACGCATGCGATCGCTACGAATCATATAATGCTACAGAGTGAAGCACGTTTTGTTTTTGTATTTCTCCCCGTGCTAAAGAGAAAAAGGGGAAAAACCCGTTATGGGCCGTCCGTGCGCCCGGGCGCACGGGGTGTATCCGACTTGCACGGACTGAAAACCCCCTAAAACCTTACGGCACCTGCCTTTTTAGCCCGTAGAATGTGTAGGCTCCGTCTAAGCATCCAGAAGGCACAGGGAGTGCCAACGGCGTGATGATCATGAAACCCTTCTGGATTACCGCGACTTAATAACGTTATAGGTAAGGGTGTTGCCCCGAAAGAGGCAAAAATAACTAAAACTGCTTATTACCATATGTAATAGATTCAATATTAGACGACGCTTGAAAAAGCGAATAGTAGAGGGTATGGCAAAAAACCACGAAAAGTGGTTATATATCTAATGGTTCCGGTTGAAGACTTTAGGCCCTTAAATCACTGAATTTAAATTTACCATCCAAAAATAACCTGTAATCGTTACGTAAAAACGCAACGCAACGCAACTAACTGAATTTAATTCGGAATTAGATTGACCATCAATATCAGAGTTTAACCGCTAACCGTGACGCTGAGCAAGTCCATCCCCAAAGACTGCTGCTGGTCAACATGCGGTCGACCTCGTGTAATTAATGGCAAACCATTTATGCGTGTAGAACACACGAAATAACTAAAATAGCGATCAGTATCTGAAGTGTGAACCTACGGGAGCGCTCCCTAGGCGCAAAAACCGTGTGCGGGCTCGGCGTGCAGACGGTGCGGTAACCGGAGTGCATCACCGGGACGAATACACGTAGCTTGACTGTCGTCGCGCGATGTAAACTGCTCGGCACCACACACTCATACTCACAAGCGCAGAGCTTGATACTCCGGAACACGGCTCGAAGGAACACTGACACACAGTAAGACATTAAACTAAACAGGTGGTCCAGGGGACTGGACCGAAGGCAACCGATCGGACGGCGGATCGGATCCGGATCGGGAACGGCGAAACAACCGGAACTGTATAAGGCGCGGCCATAGATGAATATGAATATATAGGGAGCGGCCTTCGACGCGCTATTTATAGGCAAACGGCACACCCCGCGGCTGCTAACAGGGACGAAACGTACGGCCCGCCAGGCGCTAGGCCTCCGCTTTTTAAATCTCTAGATTTTAAATCTAAAATATCAATTTTAATGAAATGCTGTAAAGGATGATTTTGATCTACATGAAATATATATACAACGTATGTAATGTATTTAATTGGATAAGAAATAATACTGTATTGAATAAAAAAGCTTGGTAAATAACCCATATTTTTTTGGAATATGTAAAAGATAAAAATGGTTACTAAAGATAAAAATGGCTAATTGTAGGTTAACCTTAGGAGATAAATCTATACCATCGCGAACTTTTTTAGCAATCTTTTTAAAATATACAATTCCGTAGTACATTAATTTGATCTGTCTCTTAAGGTTTAGTCAGAGTTTGCAATTTAAGCGCACAAAAAATAGTTGTTTCGACATTGCATAACAAATCTTTGAATTTTTTGGCTTTTCTGAACAATGATATGAACGTGTTATACACATTCATATCATTGTTCAGAAAACTGCATTAAAATCCGTTGAGCAGTTTAAAAGATATAAGCGAACAGACAGCTGAAGCGACTTCATTTTATACTATGTAAAGATTATATTTTTATTATATATAATATTATCAAAATATTGTACAATAAATGTGTACATTATATGTATATACATATATTATACTGGAATGCTCATATTCGTTATAGTATACTTATATTTGAGTATTAACGTTATTTATCAATGTTTAAAAATAAAAAAGTCAAAACTTTTCAGCTGTTGCATAGCACAAGACGAAGCCACTTGTCTGAATTCTGTTTTTTTTATTCGTAAAACAAAAATAAATATTTCAATTAATCAATGAAGAAAAACTTCCCGATTCGGTGATTTGATTACAATTTGTTGTAATGTGATTTGCCTCGGAGTCGCCGAGTTTCCGCCCGGCCCGGCCCCGATACTTCGTTTATCTCATAAAAAGAAGTTTACCGTGAAAACAATGAACTGAGAGCTATTATTGTTTCAAACTTTGTTCGCAACTCTTAAGATACCACGTCCAACAACAACGAATGTACTTCTGAAGCTCACGATATTTCCACGAATCGTATATTTAACTTCCGTTTCGCGAACTGATGGCGTAATCGCATCAGCGAGTGAAATGAGAAACGCTGTATTTGGTTGATGGATGAATACGGGCCTCGTACTTTATAATTGATACGGCCAAACTTAACGTTTCCCAACACTTCGTTGGGCATTGATTAAAATTTAACAATGATTGATTTTTTTTATCAGATAACCAAAAATTTCGGACAAGTGTAAATGAAATAAATTCTTATTATATATATGTTTATATAACACTGATTTTTCTCATGTTTAATTCCTTTTTGACGTGATACGACGAAACGTTTTTGTTTTTAATTGGGGTCATTTCGTTAAGATGAATTTTTCTGCACTAGCCCCATTTATTGGTGCATAAGTGAACAAAACCGGGTGTAATAAAACAGAAGTTACCAACTTCGTTCAATTATGTACCAACAGATAGCGTTGTTTAGATCTTTGAATTGTTTTGTGTATCTTACAAGTCGATTTATTACTTCCAATTTTATAAACCTAATTTATTGATATTCAAATATTGGGTTGGGAAAACAACAGATATTTTATCGGCGTGATATAAATTGCCTATTGGCGTAACCGCATGTTTTTACTGTATTCTAAGTCAAATATATTTCGCTTAAAGCATTGTTTAGTTACCAGGAGAAACAGACAGAACAAACACTGAAAATAATATGAACTAGTAATGTATTTTATTTATTTTGATGTTATTTGAATGCCGTTTCTATGGTTTTAGTTATCTGGCATTACGTTACAGTTTTTTTGACTAAAAGATTTAGCACTACTGAGTTGTTGGACCGCCTCACAAGATTCAGGCTATGTTAAAAACATTAAAAGGCAGTACCAATCAAAATTGATTGCGAATTTCTGGCGTATGGACGAAGGAATATTTTTTTAATATCATTTAATTATAATTAATAAACGGAATGCCCGTTGTCTCGATAGAAAAAAATGGGAAAGAAGCATTGAAAAGTAGACTTAATCAAACCTTTTGACAATAATTGCCAAAGTCGTGGCTATAACGGCTTTTATTTTTACTTTTTTTTTTAATATTAACTCAAACTGCACAGTGCTTACCCCGATGGCATTCCCACACATTTTCCTGTCGGCACCTCGACCTGTAAATTATGTTTTTAAATTCAAGAGGTAGATAGAATTTATTTTTTGTACTTGAATGCTATCGGAGATATGTGCATTTTTCTTGCGCAGAGGACGCCCCCGACATCAGTGGGTTTAAGATCTGCGGTATAATATCGTATGTTTTTGTTCATAAACCCAAACAAAAAACAGCAATGTTAAACGCACCACCGACGTATTGTTTTAGAACAGCACATAAAAATTTTAAAAAGTATGTCATAATGTGTTTCAGTAATAAAATTATCGTTTCTTGAAGGTACTATTTGTATTTAAAATGAACCTTTTTCTTATGATCTTTCGTACTAAACGTCAGATAACAATATTTTTTTTCCTTGTTTTTCTTCGGTACTGTAAAATGTGAGACAAAGATATCTATCACCTACACTTTAAGCCCCTTTTCGATGGTAAAATAATAAGCATCTGTGGATCTTTTCTTTGCATCTATTTGTTTTACCTTTGATCCATTTTACTACTGTTGAAATAGTCTCAAAACTTTTAATAGAAAAATAAATAAATGAATTTTATATGTTAATAATACAATATTGAAATAATAATTTTCTGGAATAAGTACAAAAAGTGATTTAAATTCCTTTATAGTGTCTTAATTTATTGTTTTTGGAATCGATAACTACTGCTCGTGAATTATAAAAAAATATACTAAAGTTTACGTAAGCATAGAAAAGGGGCAAAAGCTTTTTTCACTTTTGTTGTCAAGGGAAAGGGGGGTTAAAAATTACACAAATTCTGTTTACGTATTACTTGAATGGCCTCTTTATTATAATAAATTAGTTATTATAAAAATCAGTATAGGTAAGTAGACCTCTGAATTTGAAGTATGATATTTACAATATTTTTTGTTTAGTTATTGTATTTGTGCTGAAAATGATTTCTTGGGACGCCAGCAATTTTAGTTTAGAATATTTTTTTTAGCTAATTTTGATTTTAAAATTTTCATTTATAATATTATTTTGTACTAAAGTCCAATAATACTTTTAGAATATTAAATAAGTATTCCTTTTATTAATTACCGTAGCAGAAATCAAATGTAATTTCTAAAGTTGAAAAAAAGAATAATGTTCTTTATTACTTCTCCCATCCTTTTTCTCCCAACAAATTGTGCTATGATCCCACTGAATTTGCTTAATAGTATATTAGTCACCTGAACCTTTTTATGTATAACTGTAAATTATTATTTTAAACTCCCATTTTACACCTATACCAAAAACATGTTATTTAGAAAATGTATATTTATGTTTTTTATCGTTAAATAAAATGTTTTATTTATTAATAATAGGTATTTTTTACAGTTTGGTTATATATTAACGATAACGATAGATATATTACGTATAATAAGTAAACTTATTATACGTAATATATCTATCGTTTTGATAGAGCAATTGTTGTACCAATAACCGTCTCTAAGCGCCAGTGTCATTTGTTATGACCGCATAAAATATGTAAACGTAATTAAATACAAAGACATTTAACAAATTTAGTAGGTCTATTACTACTAAAACACATTAAATATCTTTGGAGTTTAGTGTCTGGTTCATATGGGGCAATACCAGAAATTCATTATTTCTTATATTGTCGTTATGATTTGCCAATTTGTCTTCTCTTCGCAGTTGCCAATTGATACCTATCTACTTAACGACGACTACTCGACTCTCAGCTTTGACACGAGATTAGAAATAGAAGTTTTGTTGTTTTATCGTATGAGTGTTATATGCAAGGAAATACTGATTTATGTTTTAGGCGTTAGTGTAAAAGTCTAGAACATAAATAGAAAGAACCCGATTTAACCTTTTTTCCGTGTTTATAGAGTCGATTATTGTAATGAATAAATTCTATATTCAAAAACCTTTATTACTGGGTCTATGGAATATATTTCAGTGCTATTACACTATACAAAAAATTACAAAAATGCGGGTAAAGTACTCTAAAAGCCAAAAATATCGATTATAAAATCGTATATTACACATGTAAAACCTCTAGTCATTTATTTATTGCATTCTCATATAAGATTAGGTAAAACGAAATGAAAGAATACATTGCACGAAGATAGTCATACGAGCGAAAAAGAATATTTGCATTGTTTTCTTTGTAAGACTGCGTCCCTTACGTTCGTCAGACATGCTCGCCCGTGAATATATAGACTTTATGTTGATTGGAGTAAATTCAAGTTACAAGGAACGTTATAAAATCATATTTATAAAACTCAACACACTCAACAAAACGTTGTATATATATATATATATATATATATATATATATATATATATATATATGACAAGACATGTTGATTAGTACTTGTATATTTTTAACTCACAACCTAATCTTGGATGATACCTACGGTTTTCCCATTATTATTTTGTTATTAAATTATCTCATATGGTACATTTAATTTGTGATTGATAGCTAACAACCTTTGGAATGAACACATTACTAAATCATGCTTTTGGACAAATTAAAGACTCAAAAGATTGCACTTTTTTTTATTTTTCCCATGATCTATACAATTTTATTTGATTTTTTTAAGATATGCACAAACTGCAAGCTGGATATAAAAAATCTCCTTTACGTAATTGTTTTATAGATAAACATAAACATTAGAAAATCATCTCTAAACTATTATTAGTAACTAACAGGAAATTGAAATATCGAACTGCGTATTAAATATTTCAACTTTTAAACTCTAGAACACAGCACATACTAAGTAGTCATATTAATTTCTGAATAATATGGATACTTCGTGGAATAATTCGGAATAATAGTATCACTACTCTATAGTTTGAATCTCTTTGCTAATCTGTTTGGTCGTATTCCAACAACAAAGGAGATTACCCATGTACCTGAACAGAATTAAATCACCAGAAATAGAATCAGTACACACAGGTAGCCAATGGAAATTATATTGGCCAGTTTTCAACGTTTACCTATTGATTTGTTATATTAATTACCTATATATTTTATTAAATTTAAGTTAGAATTCATTTGATTCAAAATATATGATTGCCACACTAAAAACACTATTAAAGAGAGTAAAATAACATTAATATAAAAAACATACTCACCAATGAACAGCTTTAAAATGAAGCTTTTTAAAAGTTTTTATCAATTTTACAAAGAATTTGTGATTTTCTAAACGAACGCTATGAAGATTCAATGGGATTCTGTTCTGTCGTAAATGGGGTCATCACCTTTAAATTCATGATGTGAGATATCCGATAGTGTGATTATAGGTAGTTTCAAAACCATTATTATCGAATAATGGCCTCCATCGCTTATCTTTATAACGCCTTTAGTTCCTATGAATAACAAAAATTGCAATTATTCGGTATTCATAAACAACTTTGATTGGGCACAAATTTCAACGAATACCATTATTTAAGTTTTATTTTTATTAAGCAAATGCTTGTTAAAAAAGAGTATTATATAATTTGTGAATATTTAGAGGATAAATATTCATGGACACAAATCTACATACATTTGATTATAGGATATAACATATTTAAATTTGAAATGAGCTACCCTCAAGTTTCTTTCTTTTCATATCAGTAAGTTGGCGTAAAGGCTTAACCTTACTGCATATGCGGTCACGAAAATAAAAACTCGTTGGATATACAAACCGCTAGATTAATTTATGTTGGCTATTTCTTTACGAGATAACGTATCCGCTCCGTACGAACTCGTAAGTGAGGAGAACCAAATCGACGCCAGCGTTCGCAGCGGACAATTTAGGAGTTTTAAGGAGGCCGTTTAAAACTTTCGGGCTATCGAAGACATATGCATTTTCGAAAATTAGCACTTAAAAATAAAATGAGACCACCAGAGTCGCTCTTTTGTGAACCACAAGAATAGTAACGATAAAGGGAAACTTAAATTTTACAAATTTGCGATTACCAAACGAAAAATAATCCAAAGAACTAAGTATATGGCTACAAAAAAAGAAAGAAGTTAATACTACCCATGGCATTATTATTCGTATTAAAAATAATATTGACTAAAGCAGACATTAGGAAATTCGTACGTTTTGCATTAAAAAAAATATTTTTACATTGAAAATGTGATTTCTATCGTCTCAGTAGAGGCCTCATTTGCAGAGAAAGTGCAAATACGCTTCGTGTCGTGAACTCTAAGTCTTGGTGAGTGATTAAAACGTCAAAAGATGGTTATAGATAAAGACTTACATAAACACTTAAAAAATATTAAAATTTTATTCATAGTTTATTGATAAAAGCGCAAAAACCGCTAAAAATGTATGTTTATGGGAGGTTTCTAAAGGCCACTTTTAAACTTATGTATTTTTTTCTTTTTTGGGTATATAATTTTTTTATTGAAATTTGATTCAGTATCCGAAATATTTTTTCCATTTTCTGAAAATTATGAACATTTTTGAATAATCGATTTTTTTAAATCGACCGTTTTACGAGTTTGTACGACATGGAGAATATGAATGATATTAGTTTAAAACTCACTTTTTATATTTGAATTTTTGTGGAATTACTTAAAAATATATTTTGAAAATTCGGAAAAGATTGTGCCTTATTTTATATCTAATTAATAGATATTGTCTTGGCGCTTATTTTTGTTTTTATTACTTTCATTTTATTATTTGCATTATTGATTTCATAATGGTACATGAACGTAATAACAAAAAGAAAGTCATGTAGAACACAGGGTAATTTTTAATATTTAATTAACTTTTTTTTATTTTAAATTTTCTTACTCAATGAGAAAAATCTTTTAGATGTATGTTACATTCGTGAATAAATTTTAAGAATATTCATAGAATTTTCGTGCTGTAGAAATGGGTGGTTCCGCGGTTCGGGCGATTAACAAGTTAGAATTCCAAATTTCCCGTAACACTAAACTGGAATAACATCTCTGGCAACACAATTTACATATGACCATTTATTACATTTAAGAAAAAATTTAGATGTGTTTACAAAAATAGTGATCGCTTTAATATTAGAAACAAGAATAATCTGTGTTTGTATGTTAATGGACAACATACAGTCATAAATTTACTTATGAACTCAGTATGCGCATGTTCAATAAAGTTCCTGTAGATATACAAAATATAATATTGTTTAAATTTTTTAGAATCTTTATTAGCGAAAAACTTACAAGAAAGAATATTATATAAGTTCTAAATATTTACAGGATATATTTCTCGACTTCTTACATTTTTTTTTTTTGCAATAGATTTCTGTTTAATTGTGATTTTGTTTATACACTTAGGTTTCAAAAAAACTACCCTCAAATTTTTCGCTTATTCTTCTTAAGGAAAATCACTATACGATCATGTGATCTATATTTTACAAAAATATTTTCAAATCGTATGAGTTCTTGAAATATTATGACATAAATAAAATTCTATTTTATAACCTACGAAATAAAAATGTTTATTAATTTGAATTAAAAATAGTATTTCTAAGATTAGATTAGCTACGAGATGCAGCTTTAAAGTTATCTTATGCTCATTCAGTGAAAAAATTTCTGAAATTTAATGAAAAAAAAAAGTGATTTGTATCAGTTCTGATTTTTCACACAAGCAATGTTACTTACTGGGAGTGTCTCATAAGTAATATCTGTTGTCATAACTGAAACAACTTCTACGATACAACTTTAGCTTGTTACGACAAGTATCAAGTTCTGTGAAGGGTCCTGAATCCATCATATTTCTCTCAGACACTTAAAAATCCTGTTATGTGTCTGAGAGAAATATGATGGTTAATGTACTTTGAAATGATTACCGATGATCGAACACCGCAGATGTTCAAATGCTGTACTGAATCCCTCAAATCCGTTAAAAGTAAGAATAAAAGATACGCAAAATTTTAACACGTCGTGGTATTACCTCGAGAATCGCTTAAACTCTCGAACATTTTAATGAATGAAATGAAATTTTATTAACACAATTTTCGTGTCGCAGAAGCGAGCTATTTGGACTGTTTATGATTTGAAACCAATGACATCTCTCAGAGTAAAATTTAAGGAAATTGATATCCTAACTTTAGCATCAAGAGACATATAGAATCGTTTCAAAAAAAGAGTCACAATCATAATATTAACATTAGACATAAGAATGATCTTTCTGCTCATAAAACTCGTCTAAGCAAAGTTGACAAATCATTTAAGCGGCATTAAATGCGATTTATAATAAAATCTGAGCTGGTATTCAAAATTTACCATTTTATGAATTTATACGTTTCGTAAATCAAAGTTATACCTATAACTTGCTATATGGCAAGGGCTATTATACTGTGTCTGTATCTTAATGAAAAAAGCCCTTAAGATTGAACTGTTCGGCTATCGGATTGTTTCATATTATTTCTAAATGTCGTCTAAATTATTGATTACTCAATACTTTGTATTGATGACTAAAAAAAGAGCAAACCCTGAGTTTCTCGCCCAATCTCAAGGTGAATCAGCATTTGGAATGGGTGGTAATGTCGAAGAGAATTCATTGATGCATTTGAGGTGTTTTCATTACCTAATAAATAAAGATATTTTGATTTGATTTAATTGATTTATTGATTTGATGACGATCAGTCCTGATTTTGCCCACTGAACGTACTAAGTTTTAATGTTGGTAAGTGTGACTATAAGCGCTGTGCATCTGTAGAGCTAATCGATATCGAATCCGAACCAACTGAATGTTCTACTTCCATTTCACATCCTACACCGTCGAAAACCAGCTCGATAATGTTCGATAAATCAAATATTCCAAGAAATTCTGCAATCTCTAAGAAATTCGCCAATATTGCATCATATTTGGAATTAGAGTCGTCCAAGGTCGGCAATAATGCCTTATATACCTCCATCATTTGAGTTCGATTATATAGTAGTTCTATTAGAATATGAAAGAAAAACTAATTGTGTTAAATAATATTAACCACAATAAATCTTAACTCCGAATTAATAATACACATAAACTACTAAATACTAAATTAAAAAGATGTATTAAAAAATATAAGATAAATTCCAGATCGAAAAAAAAATCTAAAGAAATTGCCCGCAAATTACCAAATGAAGAAAATGAAAAATAAAATACACAAAATTGCTAAGAAAAGCCTACCTAAGAAACGTTAAATTTAATTCCCCGCAATATATTTGACTACAGAACACGTAACTATTAAAACCCACTTAATCTATTCGTAAGTAATGCCTATTCGGAACACGAAGTGATCGTTTCCATGAAAATAGTATTGACGATTGACATTTAACATTGTTCTTGTTGACTGACGACTTTGCTAGTTGACATATTTAATTGATGACATTATCTACATACATCTTTCTATTTTCCGCCTACACGAAAAGTAAACAAAAAATTATCTGCAATGGCAACTAAATGAACCACGTAATGCTTGACCTATAAACGAGTTTGTAATGTCTTCTTTCTAGCAAATTGAAAATATTTTGAAATTAATAATGTAAGTTTAATCTGCATTGTTACTAAAAAAATACTGTAATAACATACTTTTACCGGCTTATAAACACCAAAATGGAACTATAATATTGATGTCTAATATTGAAAATGGAGTGTAATATTCTTTTCATTCTATATAGCTGTTTTAACGAGTTAATGCTTTAAAATATATTGCTATGCACTTAATGCAGTTTATACCTGGCATACTTAGCATTGCTCATTCAGAAGCGCCAACCATGTAATCCACGCTTTGTACCAAGTGGGACTGATTTTAGTAAATACCGGAATGTTTGTGAATAATATAATTAAAATTATTTTGATAACCATAACAATTTAACAGGACATTTGAGAAGATCGTGGTGAATGGAGAACTGCTGCATTTAGAATAGCTATTTGTTATTTGTTCCAAACTTCCAATCGAACATAATTATAATCTCATCTTTTAGATTATCAATAGAGTAAAAATATGATGAATGTAGTTTACCTAAAACAAGATGGATTAAATTTTTGTAAATAAATTTGGAATACATGCTATATTTTCATAATATTAATATAACTTTTTTAATTGTATCTTTAAATCGTAACAAAAGGTTTTTTTTTTTTTTAATTTACACCATAATTACACTAATTAACAAAAACTTAAGCCATGAAATGTGTGATTTTCAAGGCTCTTCATGCACATTCCTTATCAAAATATGAATTGATTATGTATATGAAAAGTGATAGAGCCTAAGCATAGCATATATACAAAACACAAAAGTGTTTATGTTTCATGTAATTTGACGTCAATTAAAATATTCCAATTGTGATTGATTGACTCCTATACTTTAGAATATATGCATTTAATTAAAAACGAATATTCAATCCAAGTAAATGTAGGAAATATTTGGGGTTTTCACTTTTAAATTATCCTTTCTTTAATTTCATCAATTCTTCTATGGCGAAAAGGTTATCATATTGTATAAAATTAGTTTTAAAATACTGTATCACATCTTATATAAACTATTTTTCAATGTTAATTTTATAGTTATTGCATTTGCTGAAATAGAGTTTATCAGAATCCCTCTTTAAATATAAACTTATCGACTAATGTAACAATACTATACTCCAAACACTATGTTAAGTTTTAAGTTACATTTTTAGGGTATTATTTATTATTTTAAGATTACCATATAGTACCAATGTGTGTTTTGAGTAAAAAAATAAAATTTTACTTTTCTTATTTCACTGGCTGATCTCATTTGTTAGGTTTCTTGTTCTATAACCTTAAATACATGTTAGTTAAACATTAAAAAAATTTTATATTTATTGACGTTCTGTACATAATTTTGTTTTTGTTCTAGGTTGTTTAAATTATTAATAGCACTGCTTTTGATTGGCATTATAAATCCAACCGATTTAAGTTATTATGAATTACTAGGCATCACTAAAAGTGCAACACAACAAGAAATAAGGCAAGCCTACAAAAGATTGGCCGTCAAATTGCATCCAGATAAGAATCCTGTAAGTTAATGTATTTCATTATCAAGTTAATTTTATATAGCACTTAACCTTAATTTTATATAGCAACTAAGAAGTAGGCTGTTCTAAACTGAATGTTGGTTTCAGTAATTTACTCGACCCAATTTAAATAATAGAAATTAAAGTGATTATTCTATATACAGACTTATTGCTGTGACAAACATGATTAATTGAAACTAACTTTGAATCATGCCAATAAAATAGGATACACAACTCACTGATTTTAACTATGTATAAAAATTTAATATACATCTGAAATTGAAGGCACATAATATTGAATTGATCATATGTAATGTTCATACAACATCTTTTTGGAGTTATACTTTTGGCATATTAATAAAAACAGATCACTATTAATTAATCTGTACTTTCAATATGTGATGCACTGCTGCAACACATATTGTTTATATTAATTATGAAACTTTATATATATATTTATTTATAAAGTTACTTTTCTAATAATGTAAAATGGCACACATCAAACAAATTCCTGATTGCACAAAAATAATTATAAATTTATTGAAAAAAATTTTTTTTATAGATACATATTATTAGGTAATTTTTTTGTAATCAAAATATACATTTTTGTATCAATATTTGAAGAATAATAAATTGTTTACAAATAAAGTTAAAGACTCATGTATCTGTTATTTGCAGTGTCATGACATAATATAATTTTAATACATCATTTAATTAATATTACTTTCTTATATTGAGCTAGTTGGTTTGATAGAGCTTTTTCTATCTTTTCTATTGGTATTGTGCCCAAATAGTATATGTCTGCATTTTTGCTTATGTAGAAATAGAATGAATTCCTTCATCTTTACATTGATCATCATGGTATTAATCTTTATCTTGGCCGCAGTTTCGATTTTGATCCCAATAGTCCTTGATTCCAGTCTCAGATGAATTTTAAGTGGCCCCATTCAAGATTCTAATACCAGTCCTGGTTTCTATTCTGATTCTGCTACAGGTCACAGTTTCAATTTAGACAAATCTTAGTATCAAAACAAACTATGTCCCAACTACACTACTCTGTGAAGATGTTATCTTTCTATATGCAAAGGTATTTACTAAGCCAATTTTAAATGTGAGCGAAGCCACATATTTCTGGTAACTATAGTACAAATATGCAACTTCACTTTCGTAGACTAAACTTTTACACTAATTCAGATTATTGCATTACTATAAATGAGTTTATTGTTTTTTTAATGCCCATATCTTCTAATATTATATTCAGCAATAAAATGTAATAGATACCCATATTCAGGATGCAAGCTATCTCTCTGGCAAATTTCATCAAATTGGTCAGTAATTTAGTCATGAAAACATTTCAAACATACAGACACCAAATGCTTTTCTTATTGTTTTGAACTTTTGTCTGCAGTTCTGTGAGCTATTGACTAATAGATGCCTATCTTCATGATGCAAGCTATCTCTGGCAATGCTAGTTTGCATGTAATGCAAGCTATCTCTTAATCATGGAGTCATAATAAACACAAATGTATATTATTAAATATACATTTGTGTATAATATATACCCTTCCTATTCTTTTGAACTAGCTTATATTAGTACTAGCTATCACGTCGTGGGGCTCGCATGATCGTTCATGCACTACATGTAGTACGCCTCCAGTCACACCCTCGGTCCTAATTTTTTTCAGTCTCATTTCATTCTTAAATAAAACTAATAATACTGGTACTTAGTAATTTCTCCAGAACCCTAAATGACAAATTAAATTAATTAGAGAAGACCAAAAATATGAGTGGAATCAGTCAAATTATAGTGTTTTTTAATAATTTTTATGAAACTCTTATCCATAAAACCATAAAAATAATATAGGCTACATCTTATTGTTGTAGAGCCATGTTATAGTCAACTTGGCTGCAGCATGTAAATGGGCTGGCTTGACCGGTGCAATACCACACTCAGTGCAATATGACACACAAAATACAGTTGTGAAGTAACCATTCCCATTGGCGCAATTCCTTCAGTGAGTGAAAATTCCAGTGGCCCACTTTCCTTCCATCAGCTCACAATTTCCTCTATCACACATCCTATTCCTATCCAAGAGACTGTCAATGCTTGAGTCATCCGAAGTCTTGAATGTCCATGAGCAGCGGTGATCACCTATATGGCGGTTCGCATATTCATTTGCATCTTGATAATGCTATAAAAATTTACATCTTTTCCTTAAATTAAAGTATCTCCTAGCCAAATTTTATTGAAATCGGTCAAATGATAAGGGCTTATTTATCTTAAAGAATACAAACATGCAACCATAAGTCACTCAAAATCCTCACTCTGTGTTAATAAGAAAAACTTGCACAAATTTCAAAGAGATAAATCAAACTATAAGAGTTCTTAATGAATCTCACAGAACTCTAAAATATCTATCCTGTATATTTCAATATTTCATGCAATTTCTGCACTAAATTTTATTAAAAGTAGTTAAAATATGAGATTTCTTAGTGATTCTCACAGAAGCCGACAGAAATGTGTATGTACTTTCATTGGCTTCCAACTATTGCATACTAAATTTTATTCAAATCGATTAAACAATAAAACTTTTTAGTAATGTTCATGGAACTCTAACAAATGTATTGTATACCCTTCCATTGGCTTTCATCATCCTTCATACTAAAGTTTAATAAACTTGGTTAATCATTTTATTTTAATATAATTAATTTAAAATTATAATTTATATTATGTTTACAATGCAAACAAAAGTTCTTTTTTTATTCATGTAAAGGAAGTATACCTTGTTATGTGCATATTTAAAGATATATACATTTTACCACTAAAGATATGAAGATTTATATGCTGCTCTAGAGACGGCGGCTTTTCAAAATCCAGTTATGTGTCTGTCACAAAAGTTAATACCTTTGATCATTTAATGCTGATATTGTCATTGAACTACGAATACTGCTTTTTGACACATTAGGAAATAGGCTTCAATCAATTTTTGTTATACATATATTCAAAACATGGCAAATGTGGTGCATTGTATACTGTAAACAACTACATAATGGTTGGGTGACTATAAATAACACAATATTAAAATCTCAGTGACATTATATAAATTGGAAATTGAATTTTGTAGGCACTTTTTTTAAATGCTTATAAAACAATTTATGAAGTATATTATTAGGTCAGGGAAAAAGTTTTTTCATATTTTTTAAGTAAAAAGTTGCAGTAAAATGTCTTTAGTTATATTATTTATATCTGGCTAGTATTGATACCATCAAATTGGTGACATTTTAAAAAAGAAAAATGTAAAGTAAAACTGGTGTTCTGCCTTTTTTTTATTGTTTTTCTGTCCACCAAAATGAGTGAGTCTGATGTCGAAATTGGATACATTTTGCAGTTTTGTTACAAAAAAGGGAACAATGCTACACTATCCATGAAAAAAAAAGTGATATTTATGGACCTAATTCAATGTCGGTAAGAGTAGCAAAAATTAGTTCAAGTGTTTTCAATCTGGTAATTTTGATGTCAAGATGAACCTCGCTCTGGTCGACTTGTTACGGATGAAGTCGATATCATTTCGGAAAAAGTAGAGCAAGATCAGCATATTAGTTCTTACAACATAGCTGAAGAGCTGGGGATTGACCACAAAACAGTTTTGACCTGTTTGGGTCCTACCTGAATGCACTGAAAGAAATTTAATGAGCCGTGTCCTCGTTTATGATTCTCTATTGAAACGTAATGAAACCGAACCGTTTTTAAAATGATTGATCACTGGTGATGAAAAATAGATTACCTATGACGAGAATGTGCGAAAAAGATAAGAGATCAAAAGGCAAGCAAGCTCCACAGACTAAAACAAAACCCGGATTAAACGATGCTTGCCTGCAACATGCATTAACATGCTGCATGCAACCCACCGCGCTGACCCTCAAATCTACCTCTCCACTACGAATCTCTATCCAAATGATTGAATATTGGTTCCAGAGGGTTGACAGATATCGAACACCTAAGCAAGTGCTGTTTATTTTTATAATTATCTTATTCCGTTAACTGTTAAATTGTTAATTCTACGTACATTTCATGCCAACCGAGCACATCCTCAGGAAATTGCCGACAGTCACATCCACCAGGGTGCAAGGAGCGTTAAAACAACCAACACAACCTCGTTAGGCAGGCCGCTGTCATGCAATGGTCAAATAGCGACGAAAAAATTCTTAATGCAGCCACAGACCACCACCGATAGACATGCCTGTCAAATGTCACAGACTAACCATCACCAACATTACCCAAATAGTTACAGGCAAGCGTCCAATAATGGTGATTTATAAACGTCAATTTGGTCGTTGGGCATATTATTATTATCTTTATGTTTTAAAATTTCGAAATTATAACATGCATGTTGCAGGCAAGCGTCTACTATGGATTTTTGCAAATTAACACCTCACACAATACAATATTTAAAAACCCATATTAACTCGCAATAAGTTGATGCTATGCGAATGGTGAGATTAGAAGGGCATTATTCATTATGAGCTCTTACCGCCAGGCAAAACTATGAATTCGGATCTCTACTGGCAACAGTTGATGAGACACAAACAAGAAGTAAAGAAAAAACAGCTGAACTTAATCAACGGATTGGGTGTAATTTTTCATCATTATAATGTCAGACCACAAACATTTTAGTCACTCAGCAAATATTGAGAGAGACTTTGGTTTGGAAGTGTTAATGCATATGCACAGTATATCCCTGATCTTGCACCCTCAGATTTTCACCTGTTTTGGTCCCTTCAAAATTCTTTAGGTAGTGTTAAAATAAGAGAAGGCTGTCGATATACATAGCTTGTATATTAACAAAACTTGTACTACCAAAGTACCAAATCTAATGACTTGTATGACCATAGAATCTTTTTCCAGTTATTTAAGAATTTTGTTTCACAGAATAACCCTAAATAATTTTAAGAAGTGTATACTTTATCCTATATCTTCAAAGTCAATATTTTTTTTTTGTGTCACCTTATTTTATAAGTAATAAATTGTATTAATCAAAACCTTACAGGTTTTTTATTTATAACTTTAAGACATCAATTTTACATTGCAGAATGCATCAGAACAACAGAAATTCATTAAAGTATCTGAAGCATATGATACATTGAAAGATCCAGAGAAACGACGTAAATATGATCTATACGGATCATACCCATCTTATACAAGACAGTATGATTCTACATCCCAAGCGGAATACAATAATTTATATTACAATGGACTATATGCAAATGACCCTTATGTGCATACTATATCTGGCAACACTTTCTGTTAGTATCTGCTTATATCATGAATTTAATTTATGTTCTATAAAACTTGGTGATCTAAATATGCAATTTAAATTATCATTAAGAAAGAATACCACCATCCTTTACCCTTTTTTTCCTATTACAGATAACTTTCTATCAGAAGGATTTCATTTCATAAATTTCTACTCACCATTTTGCCCACCATGCCAAAATTTAGCTGAACATTGGAAAAAATTAGCTGAAAAATACAAGGAAATTGTAAGTGTACTGAGTTTAATTTCATGATGAAATTAATATTTATATTTATTCAAACACCTGTTTGCTGTTGTGTTTTATTGATTGTGAGAAATAAAAAGGCATATATTGATGTAGAATTTCTTATATTATTACCCTCGTTTTAAAGATGTACTCTATGTATTGTTCATTTTTTAAATTTATAATCTATTTAAAATATTAGGAGTGCAAATAAGTTTCTGCCGTTTTGAGAGAGATGGCATGGCATAAGCTTATGTTAGAATTCGCAGATGTTAACCGACTTGAAAATTAGGTTGCTCATTCAAGAACAATATTGCTTTATCATATTATTAACTTCATATTAGCATCATATATTTTTTTATTATCCCAAAAATGTCTAAATTGAACCAAATAAGCATCATTTGTAGGAACTATTAATTTACTTCTGTAATTCAAAGAAATCTGCAGCTAAGGCACATAGATTGCTTATAGAAACATATAATAAGGCTGCCTTGAGTGAGAGAACATGTTGTGAGTGATTTCAAAAGTTTAAAAATGGTGATTTTGACATAGAAGACAAAAATCGCAATGGAAGGCCAAAAATTTGTGAGGATGCAGAATTGCAGGAATTATTGGAGGAAGATTCGTCTCAAACACAAAAGGAACTTACACTTATTTTAGAAGTCACTTAGCAGGCAGTCTCACATCGTTTAAAATCGTTAGAAATTATTCATAAAGAAGGTAATTGGGTTTCATACAAATTAAAGCCGAGAGATGTTGAACGCTTATTATGCATGAGTAAAATGCTGCTAGCTAGGCACATAAAAAAAGGTTTTTAAATCAAATCGTCACTGGTAATGAAAAGTTAATACATTATGATAATCCAAAAAGAAGAAAATCGTGGGGACTACCTGGCCACTCGTTTACATCCACAGCAAAACCGAATATGCATGGAAAAAAACTCATGCTGTGTATTTGGTGGGATCAGCTGGGTGTGGTGTATTACAAGCGAAACAATCACTGGAACTCTGAGATTAAGCCGAGCTTTGAAGGAAAAATGCCCTCGATACTACTCCAGGCACGACATAACTATTCTTCTAGATGATAATGCTTGTCCGCATGTAGCGGTTCCGATGAATAACTATTTGAAAACACTTGATTGGGAAGTACTACCCCACCCGCCATATTCACCAGACATTGCGCCGTCCTACTATCATCTGTTCCGGTCAATGGCACATACTCTGTCAGAACTGCGGTTCACATCTTATGAAGATACCAAAAATTGGGTTGATTCATGGATAGCCTCAAAAGATAAGGAGTTCTTTAGATTTGGAATCCGAACTCTGCCTGAGAGATAGAAAAAAGTAGTTGTTAGTGATGGACAATATTTCAATTAAAATTAAATTACCTTTCTTTCACAATAAATGTTATTATATTGACAAAAAACAGTGGAAACTTATTTGTACTTCTAATAATAATTTAATAATATTGTGAATATTAGAACTGTTGGAATAAGTTCAGTTATGTATAGTAAATTCAAAGATTTACTTTGTATTTTCATTTAGTGCTTTGATAGATTATTTTTTTTAGATAAAAATTGGTGCTGTAAATTGCAAATATCACAATTCATTTTGTTATAACAGTATGAGGATCGCAAGTTACCCTACTTTACTTTTTTATCCAAATGTAAGTATATTCTTTTAAGTTTAAAATTATTTATTTATTATTTAGAATAAAAAAATCATTTAAATCATAACAACAAACTTTAGATAATACACAATTTTTAATTTTAATGTTGAGATGAAGAAATACAACTAATCATTTTAAATAAATATATTTCATAGGTAATAGAATCACATTTTAAATATTGTTATTATTTAATTCTTTTAACATTAATTTACAAACTATTCCAATGCTGATTCACTTACTGCCGACTGAAAATGTCTTTGAAATAAAATGCATTAGTGAAAATAATGTTTTCTACTATAGCTGCAATCTTTCATTTACCAAATGATAAAAACGATATCATCTCATTGTAACTGGAGATTTTGAAGGATGTTGAAAAAAATTTAGAAAAGGAAAATTTTCTTTGAAAGATATGTTAAATATATTTTGACATTTAATCAAACCTGTTTCCCCAGGGCAAACATGGAAATTATGTTTACTACAGAAATGAACAAAACATGGAAGCACTAGAAAACTTTATTATGTCTTATATTAACAGTCAAGTACAAGTGCCTGTTGTCACACAAATTAGATCGGCAAGCGATCGTCCAATAGCATATGTTATGGGCACTTCCTGGTTAGATAGACATGCTGTAACGAGGATAGCTTATCGGCTAGTATGTTTTATTTTATTTTACCATGACGATCAAAAATACTTTTATCCTACATTACTTATATTATACAATTTTGATTTTAACTGTTATTTGAAATTAGTTATCAAACTGCTCTTAATAATTTTATTATTGTGCCTACTTTCCTAATCAAGCTTTTAGTCTGATTAATTTTTTTAATAATCTCACGATTTCTTTGTATAAAATGTCTAAATTAGTAAATAAAGATAGTATGCTAATACATTTACAAAAAAGGATAAAAATTCAGTTGCTGATAGCTTATTTTGAACCACTAATTTTGTGACTTATCACTTTATTCCATAACTTCAAAATAAACTCTACTGAAAAATCAGCCTCACTGAAAACTTGTACTTGACTTGACTTGATGACATTATGAAAAAATAAATATATGATATGCTCTAAAGAGTGGTGTAATAATGTACTACTGTGTTTAATTCTAGAAAGGTTTAACATTACTGGTCATAGTTAAAGATGAAGATTTAAAGAAGAAATTGACAAAAGATGACTACACAACAGTTGTTCTCAAGTATGATGGGATCTCAAAAGAAATCAAAAGCACAGCAGAAGATGAAATTTTAAGTGAAATTGTTGAAAGCCTACCAAAAAGTGAATCCATTGATTCTGAAAAACTCAAGGTTTTATTTCAAAATTTATTATTCAGTATATGTATAATGGATGATATAAAAATGTCTATTAAGCAGTTTATTTAGAAATTGACACATATTATTTATAAAATATTTTATGTGTCAAGAGTATGTATTATCTAATTAATTATGATCCAATTTTTTTTAGGAGATTAGATCTAAGCTACGTAATAATCAGATAGAGCCATGGGTTTTGCATTTTACATCAGGCACATCAGAAAAGCTTGTTATTCATAAGCTGAAAACAAAATTTAGAGATATCAATTTTGGTAAGACACAATTTGAAACCATTATATTGTTTATTTAATCGAAATATATATTAAGAAGCCTAAAAATCCCTATTTTTAAGTAAAAACAGGTCATTAATTTATGAATACAAGAAATCACTGCACCAAAATTAATATAGTTTGCATATAAGCAGCCTCACCCCACAGAAGGATTCTATAAGATATTATAGTTTGTAAGTAGGAGCTATCAATATCCACATGCTACCTGATTTTTTTCATTTCATAGACAGAACTCAATTTTATAGTCAGTGCTGTAATTTTTCAACCTCATTTACACTTAAAGAATCCAATGACAATTATTTAATTCACTTAGCATCACAATTCTCAATTTTATGGAATTTTGCTAGAATCTACGTCTGCCTAGAACTCCTCCCACTTTAATACAAATATATCGAAAGAACAAGCATACCGGACCAAAATCCACATCAGATCAATTGAACTAATGAAAAACTTACATGAAAGTATATGAATTAAATACTTATTCATTGATCATAAGTTTTATATTTCAGGTGAAATTGACTGCTCACGGTGGGCCCAGCTTTGTCTTTCTTTGCAAGTAGAATCTCCTCCAGCTTGGGCTTTGATAAAACGAGGTGGCAACTATCAAAAGCTGACAGTGACATCTTATCAGGAATTAGCAACTCAATTACCGCAGGCTCTCAAAGCGCATAATTTGCAAACACTGTCAACTTCAGAGTTTTTGAGAATATTAGATGGAGGTAATTGAAGTATATAATCTCACATGATGTATAAGAATGCAAAACAGTATGCAGTTGTACTAAATACAATTCAATGTACTTTCATTACTTTTTTCATATTTTTCATTTCATTGTGTATAGATCCAGAACTAAATTTACTAACAGTAAATAAATTTCAAAATTTATGAGTTACAATAACATAACTAAAATTAAAAATATCTTTATTCCGTAGGTAATGAAATTACACTTTAAATACGTCATTAATAAATTTGTTTCGACATTACCGCCCATTCCAAATGCTGATTCACTTTGAGAAGAATGGGCGAGAAACTCAGGGTTAGTCATCAATATAAAGTATTGAATAATCAATAATTTAATTGACATTTAGAAATAATATGAAACAACCTGATAGCAGAGCAGTTCAATCTCAAGGGCTTTTTTCATTAAGATATTCCAACACAATATAATAGCCTTTGCCATATAACTTTCTTTTAACGAAATGTTTAAACTCAGCAAATGGCAAATTTTGAATTTCAGCTGGGATCTTATTATAAAAGTGTACACACATCTCCTTAAATGATTTATTAACTTTACTTAAACGGGTCTTATGAGCAGGAAGATCGTTCATATGTCTAGTGTTAATGTTATGAATGTCACTCCTTTTTTGGAACAATTTTATATTTCTCTTGACATACACCAGGTTTTCGTTTATGTATTTTGATGCTAAAGTTAGGATATTAATTTCCTTAAATTTTTGTCTGAGAGATGTCATTGGTCTCAGATCATAAACAGCACGAATAGCTTGCTTCTGCAGCACGAAAATTGTTAATATCGGCTGCGTGAACCCATAACGAAGTTCTATAGGTCATAAGACTATGAAAAAAACTGAAATAAACTTCTCTCCCGCATTCATTTTACGCTATTCCGATGCTTTTGTGACTAACTTCACAGAGGCAGTGTTTCATGTGTTATACTGTAAATATTATGTTTATAACAGATGTAAACACATGGATAATTGCTGTGATACCCCAGCATTCATCTTGGAATCAAGTAGCTGAAGCATTCACAGAGACCAGCTTGTATTACCAACATCTTAACCTGCAGGTAGTCTACTTATTTTAGTTATTAACTTAGATTATAGTATACACGAATAATTAGATTATATCAATTATTAGAGATAACATTTAATTTTTGTTTTGAGGCATCAAATTGTTCATGTATATTATACAAGTTTTGAAATGATAATCTGCATTAAATTCAGCATGGCGTCATACCTCAATTTTGGTTATGAACACAGATGTCTATCATGTAATAATCTATACAGCTATATATATGATAAACACAAACCACAGATCACCACATAAAATAGAACATTAACTACCTATCTTCCTTCACTGATATCCATCAATTGTATCTTGCAAGATCGTTGATCTTTAAAATTTAATCCTTCTTTAATATGCCGCCAATTTGTCCTGCATATGATTTTTAGACATTCCTTACCAACACTTTTAACTTACATATTCACTCTATAATTTTTGTCAGTCTACTTTCATTCATCCTTTACAGATGCCCAAACTACCACATTACTTTTTCGTACTTCAGTCTACTACATTTTCTTTCAAACCACACCATTTCTGACATCATTATTCTTATATCTATCGTTCAAAAATAATCCACACATACAGAAATCACATCTCCACTTCTACTTTCATATTTCTTATGTCGGTTTCAGTCCATTGTGGATAGCCCGACATGGTAGTTGTGAGACTTAACTCCTATCGCATTTAGTTATGCTTTTGCTTCTTTCAAACAACATGATCTTAGGTTTGTTGACATTTATGTTCTTCTTTTTCTTAACAGAATCTGTCATATTTTATTGTAGTGTTACCTCATATATTAAGTTATACAACCCACCACTGACTCAAATATCCTTTTCCACTGAAAAATTCAACAAACTCAATATTGATTCAAAAAGATTGACAGATATGAAGTACCTAAAGAAATTTTTAAATTCATTAGATTTTATAGAATTTTCGAGGGACAAACATGCATGCGAACCACCAGAGAATAGGTATTTATTGCCACCCATAGATACTCGAAACCCAGTAAATTGCCGGCCTCTTTAGTAAGAATAAGATATCTGATGAAGTGGGTAGGTCACCGAACACAGGTCGAAGTGCAACAGCGGGGAGCTGTAAATCCAAGTCAATATTCTGTGAGAGTGTGATATCTCATCAGTTGAGCCGGCTCATTTCCTCCTCCATTACATAACCTAACCAAATCGGCCACAGCATGGCTCTAATAAAATTAATATTCATTTTTGTTAATATCGCTTGCAAGTCGCACACTTACGGCGCAAGACTACTTGATCATCAGTTCAAGGAAACATTCGATGTATAGCGCACGCATTCTTAATCCCTACTTAAAGCCTTGAATAAGTTGAATAACACTTCTAAGGATATCAAACCTATTTTGCCTCATTTATTCCAATACTCTTTCACACAGTTTTTTTCTATTTATTGCATATGCGTCGTCGTCTCTAATCATATATATGTAATGTCTTGGAATTATTTGGGCTCTTTTTCACTATGATCTAGAATTTCTTTAGTTTACCTAGAAATTATTGAAGAATTGATCTCTTTCATAGCCTTCTTTAATTTTTCTTTTCACAAATAATTTTCATTCCACAGGTGGCGAATTTCGTCACCACAATCACACTCACTACTTCTTATCCATCAGTACCAAAATATGCTGCCCGAAACAAGCCCAAACAGGGTTGCCTGGCATCGCCTGTACATTCCTGGAATAATGAGTTTTTTATTTCGGCGGTATAATTTTGAGAAGGAAGTTGGAGAGACAATGAAGTTTTAGAATGATAGAAATAGAGTAATAGGCCACTATTATCTCGAGAAATAATAATGGGTCAGACAGCAACTCAAGGACTCTTAAGTTCGCTAGCCTGTGTACCTCCATACAAATCTAGACAGGCGTCGTTCAAAAGAGACACTCACTGGAAAGGTTGTCCCTCTCTGTGCAATAGGATACTTCTATTATTTTAATCGTTAACTATGTAGCTCAGTTTATGAATAAATTTGGTGAACTGTAAAACAATTCCATCTCGACAGTTTGGAGTGATGCTGTGTAGCTCTAGTTCTGAAGTCTACTGTCATCGTTTAACTAACCACCATCCTGTAGTAATCGTTCAAAATGGTACTCGACGCTACACGCACGCCGACAATTTAGATCAGGAATCCATTATAAAGTTCATTGACACTTTGAGAGAGACAGCAGGTAAACTAATTTTGTTATTATTCATTTAAATGTCTTAAAATAACCATAATTATCTGAAATCTCAAATGAATGCATGTGTATGCAAACTGTCATGATTGTAAATAAGATGACCATTTTATAATTAAATACAGAGTTTAGATTAATAACTATGTTTTTGTTAAGTATAATTATATCATGTCAAATCTAATATAAATGCATATTTTCTATAATAAATATAAACTTCAATTCCTCCTGGAACCATATTTTTATCATTAAGTAATCTGTCTTATGATAGAAGTGGATTATATGTTTTTACAAAATTAATTCTATTATATGAATGAGAAAATAAAAAATTGTTACCAAGACTACTTCAAATCATTCATCTTTTATTTCATCTGCAGATATACATATATCAGAGACAGAAGTACTAGAAATATCAAGTTCAAAAAGAAAACATGTGTGGTTAGTGGCATTTCTACCACCGTGGTGTGGACACAACTGTGATGTTCTCGAAAATGAATGGAGAAATGTAGCTAAAAAGGTATGTGGCTATTAGTTAAACTAATTTTCACTTTGTGTATTATTTTTTATAAACTTTTTGTATTCCATTCTTTAGTAATCGATTGATTCCGTTTAAACAAAAATAGTGCAGTTGCAATAAGCATCTCATGAGTGAAAAAGACAAACTTGCATAGATAACAAATTTAGTAAAACCCGATTGAATTACTATCCTAAATAAATCAAACTTGTTGTAATTGTAGCTAAGAATTCTGCCATTGGTCCGAGTGGGTTTACTAAGGTGTACCAGCCGCACGGGAATTTGTAATAATGTACAATCATCCGTCATAAGATTGTACCCAATCACTTCAGGACATAGTTACACGTAAGTATGTATAGAATATGCAAACATGAAAGAACACTAATCTCCAGGCAAAGATATGAGTTTACTAATTCAGTAATTAGGCCAAAGCTAACAAGACCTAAACAAAATGACTACACAATTGAATGCTCTCATTGATTCATCAGCACCACAACCCTGTTTTACAGTAGCAGTTATAATATTGTTTATTAAAGCAGTTATAAATATTAAGATTTGGAAGCTTATAAAATTTGATTACCATTTTTCCATTTGTGACATCAAAGTAGTAACATACGACATACTCATTTTTAAACAAAAAGAAAGATTACTATTTTGAAAATAACAATGGATAAGTCACAGTGTCATACAGAATTATTGATTTCAAAAACGAGAATTTAATTTAGATAAACTCATAATCCCACAACTTATTCTATCACCTTCAATGTAACGGTTGTATTGTTCACAAATCCCTCACCAACTACGAATTGAATAGTTTGAAAATGTTGAACAAATTAATGTACTGTATTTGCTAAAAATAATACAAATCAACCTTGACATGCCCTGATAAGGTATTACATAGGAGTGTTTGGGGAAAGTTAATATAAAACCAAATAAAACGATAAT